>MU612508.1:0-17051 GCA_025201675.1 Cunninghamella echinulata
TTTTTAAAAAAAAAAGAATGAATTCTGTTATATATATCGCATTGAGATGAATTACATTATTATTATTATTATTATATATATATGCAATTTATCTCTATATTTATATATATATATATATATATATATTTATATTAAAAAAAATCTATATTAAATAAATAAATAATAACAGAAATGATATTATTTTTTATTATTATTTTATAAATTATATATTTAATTGTATATAAAAAATAAAAAATAATCAAGAATAATAATAATAAAGTGTACGGAAAAGTAAAATAGAAAAGTTGTAAAAAAAAAAGATATATTATATATACTATATATAATACAAAAATGATTGGGTTGTATTACAATACAAATAAAATAAAATAATAATAATAATAATAATAAAAATTAAAAAAAAAAAAAGACAAAAGGAAAAAATGAAGGAAAGTGAAGAGGGGGAATATATAAAACTACATTTTTTAATAAAGAGAGGAGGAGCTATTATTATTGTTGTTTTCTTGGGTATCATTCATCATCCAAGAAGGTTTAGCGGCCAAAGGCTTAATAGGAGGAGGGGATCGTTTTAATTTTAAATGTCTACCCATACGATGGACACGAAGATGTCGACGCATATTACTTTGAACACTAAATTTACGTGAACAACCTTCTTCTGGACATTCAAAAGGTTTCTCTCCAGTATGAGAATATGTATGAATACGAAGTGATGAAGGTCTTGAAAATCCTTTTTGACAATATGGACATTGATATTTGTTGTTGTTATTATTTTTATCGCTATTTTTATTATCATTGATGGATTGCTGTTGCTGTTGTAAAGGTGTAGGAGCAGTATTAATACAATCTTCTTCATTCGTATGATCACTTAAATGGTGATGATCTTCTTCTTCTTCATCAGTATCAAAATAATGACGATGTTGCTCATCAGCTATAGAAGAGGTTTGAATAGATGATGGACTTACAGGTAAAGAAGTCGTAGTAGTAGTAGAATGCGATGATCGAAGGGAAGGTGGAGGGGATGTAGAAGAAGAAGGATGATGATGATTTAAAGGAGATTGATATAAAGTATGTTGCATGATTGTATCCAAAGTGCTCGTTGAAATCGCCCTGCGATGTTGTTGATGAAAAGTACCTAAGAATGAATGAGTTGTTGTAGTTGTTTTGGAATGAGAAAAAGAAGAATGACTATGATGATGATGATGATGATGCTCGTCATCGTTATCATTATTATTAGTATTATTATTATTATTATTTGTTGCCGTTGTTGTTAATGAAGAAGATGATGATAGAGGAGGAGAAGTAATATAAGGATGAGTATAATCAGAATAAGATCTAGAATGTAGATTTCTTGCTGAACGATGATGATGATATGGATATTGATACAAAGGAGTAGGTCGAATAGGAAAGTGATTATTGTTATTGGACCATGTGGTCATAGGTTCTATTGGTTTTGGTGTAGAAAGTGATAAATTTTCTAAATGACTTGTAAGCCCCAAATTGTTATTATTATGTACATCAGATAATTGACGTCTATGGTCCAATTTTTCATTATTATTATTATTATTATTATTATTATTATTATTTTGTGTTGTTGAAGTGGTTGTAGTATTATCAATACCAAATCCTTCTAACATTAACTGAATAGATGGTAGAGTTGGCTTTTGTAAAGACATAGTAGTATTTTAAAAAATATAAATATAAATATATATAGATATATATATAATAAAAAAGGAAAGGAGTGATTTAAAAAATAAGGAATGGAGAGAAGAAAAAAATGATAATGAATTTAAAGAGAAGAAAAAGAAAAAGAAGAGAAAAAATATATATTATTTAAAATAAATAAAAAAAGGAAAAGGAGTGGAAAAAAGAAAAAAAAAAAAAGATGATCACCAAATTATATATTTTAGTCCAAAAAGTTCAAAAAAAAAAGCTGTGGTTTAAAAAAATAAAAAGATCAAAAAATTATGATTTTTTAACCAATCAATTTAATGTTAAGTCTAAATTGATTATATCAAAAAACTCCTTAACAAATAAAAATAAAAAAACGGAAAAATGATGGCCGAATTTACCTATCCTTCCTTAAGGTAGATCTTTCTTTATTTATATAATAAGAAATATAAAAACCCTACATATGCCATGCTTTCTTTTTTAAATTATAATTTGTTGATCATTTTCTATTCTTAATTATATAAAAATAAAAAAGAAGGAGGGAAGGGATAATTTTAAAAAAAAGTTTTTTTTTTAACGACTGTTTTTTTAAATAAGAAAAATAAAATATTAATATTTATATTTAGTTACAAAAGAAAGTGCCGACAATCTGAGTAAATGAATCTATTTCCTTAATAAAAAAACTAATTATAATAATAATAATAATAATAATAATATATAACTTGATCGCCGATCTTTATCATCAACTAAATTAAACTATCAGCTGATATGAATGATTCTTTTATTAAAAATAAAAATAAAAAAAAAAGATTTATAAACGGCCATCATTACTACCACTACAACTACTAATGCTATCAATACTAATACTACTAATATTATTATTACTATTATTATTTTCACTTGTATAGTTATAATTATTATGATTATATCTTGCACGTTCTTCTGATCCACTTGAAGTATCAAGAGTATCATCATCCGTTAATCCGTCTTGTTCATCTTGACTATTATTATTATGATTATGATTATTATTTTTAGTATTGATATCCATATTAGTACATCTGGCACGTCTTCTTTTAGATTTTTTCATTTGTCTTTCCTTACGTTTTCCACTTTCAGTTTTATGTAAACTATTGGTTTCATTACTTGAACTATGACTATCCGTATATTCTTGTTGCTGTTGTTGCCAAGAATGTCGGTGAAGTGAAGAGATTGAAGTGGAAGTAGTAGTAGTAGAAGAAGATAAACTAGCAACCATAGTAGAAGTGGATTTAGGTCTAGGTGGTGAGAAAAGAGTGGTAGAAGAAGAACCAGAAAAACGCTGATGGTGATTCAAATTAACAGGTGATGTTGTATAATCATAATTTTGTATTTCATCAGGCAAAATACCACCTACCCCTGTAACACTTGATAAAGAAACTGTTTTACGCATACGATCGTTGTTATTATAATAAGGGCTAGGAAGACTATTATTATTGTTTTGCATAGCTGTAGATATTAAAAGAGATCGCCGTTTGGCTCTGTATTGACTAGGTCTCATTGGCGGAGAAGAAGGAGCTGCATTGTTATTTTTAGGACTACTTGCCATAATAGGTGATGAAGATGATGGTGAAGATGACAATGGTACCAAAGGGACGGAAGTGAAATGTTGTTGTGAAGGATCGTATAAAGTAGAGGATGAAGTAGGTGTTGTCATTTTATTGGGATCAAAATATTTCTGTGGTATATAGGGTTGACTCATGGAGATTGGTAAATCACTTGTTGCCAAGTTAGAATAATTATAATGATTGGATTTTATGGATGAAAGGTATAACGAACTTAGAATCATAACATAAGTAATCCAAAGAAAAGAAATTGCTAAAATAACGTTGATATAAGTAGAAGGGTCTTCGATACTATTTCTTATTATTTCTACAAAACTAGATGTGGTTCCAATAAATAATACACCGCTCGCCGTTACCATAAAACATGATAATAATCCACATACAATGGTAATAGACGCAAATACAGATTGATGTTTGCATGAAGTTGAAGTGGAATGGTTATGATTGTTATGATGATCATGATGAGTACCTGTTAACTGTCTATAAGTGGTTTCAAAATCATTGACTCTTCTTTGTCCGATATCAAGATCATCTACACATGTTGTATCATCATCATTCATATCATTATCATCATCGTCACAGTTTGTATTAAAAGTACTAGAAGCACGAGAGTAAAGTTTGGGTAAATTATCCAAAGCTGATTTTCTAAACAAGACTTGAAGAAGACGAGCAAAACCCCCTGTCATCAATATATATCCTAACGTTGTTTGAAGTTCAATTTCATAATTATCATCTGCTGCATAGCTTGTTAATATTGCTATAAATAAAACAACAATAAAAAAAAGGAATGAGTAATCTGACTATATATGGTATATATGCCATAATCATAACAATAATAAATATATGTATATATGTATACATATATATAATAATTATTCTATTTATTTACATTTTCCTGTCCAACAAATGATGAGACCATTAACAATATTTCTTTTTTGCAAATAGGGTATCCAAGGTTGAAGAGTCATTGCTAAAGAAAGTATACCACCTGTAGTCCATAATAAGCCGAGATTAACCGCTTTCCATGATGACAAAATGATAGGAGTATCTATTAAAAAAAAAAAAAAAAAAAAAAAAAAAAAAAAAAAAAAAAAAAAAAAAAAAAAAAAAAAAAAAAAAAAAAAAAGAGAGAGAGAGAGAAAGAATAAATAAATAAATAAATAAATCATTTTAATAAATGAATGAATACAAACAGTAAATAAATAGATTGATAATTAAAAACACTTTACCCCACCAAATAAAAGAAATAAATCCCCATAGTAACATAAAAATAGCCTCATAAAATTCAGGCGACGGAGATTGACGAGGAAGCTTGATGATATTCAACAAGTGTAAAAGAGCCAAAGAACCATAAAGAAGTAAACCAGTTCCAGTAGCTATAGGTAAATACCATTGGCTAAATGAATCAAAAGTAAAGGTATATACGAAAAGGCTTGATATCCAATAAAAGTATCCAAGAGTTAAAATACTCCATTCCAAACCTAGAGTAATTATTTCATATTGACCAGTTATAAAGTCAGAAAGAGAAGAGAATAATTTATATATCGTTGTATCTTGATGATGAGAAAGAAAAGTCAAGCCGTGTTTGTTATATTCAATAATACTTTGGACACAAAATAATACAAATAAAAGAGTACTTAATGCTAAATAAAAAATTGTTGCAAAAGCTGATGAGGTTGCTGTTGTTGTTGTAGTAAGTTGTATGATCCAGCCAGTAATAAAACTACAACAATAAAGAAAAAAACTAATACCAAAAGATATATATTGGCGTTTTTTTTGACTAGGTGATTTTTGAGTGAGACTATAAGGGTAACAACATAAAAATATTATGGAAATACAAAGTAAATGTAAGATGTTTATCATGTTTGGAGTTTGTACGTGTTGGGAAAAGGAATGGTTAAAAACGTTTTTATCCATAATAATAATAGTAGATGGTTATAAATAATAATAATGAGAGGTAAGGTATAATAATTTATATATATAAACAAAAAAAATTATAGTATATTTCAATAAAAGACTGACATGAGTTTTCTTTAGTAAGAATTTTTTTTTCTATTGCGTTATTTACAAATGTATTACTATTATTATTTTTAAAATAATAATAATAAATAATAATAAAAAGGTATAAAGGAAAAGAAAGAAAGAGAAAAAGAGAGAAAATGGAAATCCAAAAAAATTAAAAAAAATCGGAGATTGAAGAAATTAATAAATATTAGTGCTACTCATTTTGGCAAAAACAAAAAAAACATTATAAGAATAACACATGAAATCACTTTAAGGCATATTATTATATTTTTATATATATTTTTATTGTTCTTATTCTTCTTTTGTATTTGAAATAATCTAACCAATAATAAGTTTATCGTCTTGGAAATTGTATTCTATTAAAAAGAAAAAAAATAATACCATATTAATAATTTGCTATTTTTTTTTAAAGTATATAATTTACATTTATTTTAACCTTACCAGGAATTTCGAGGTTAAGAGGAGCAGGACCTCTACGGATACGGCCAGAAATATCATAATGGGAACCGTGACAAGGACAATACCAACCACCAAAATCACCAGCTTCACCGATAGGTACACAACCCCTTTTTAATAACAACATTAATAATAAAAAAAAATTATAAATATATATATATTTCTATAGCTATCTTCTTCCTTTTTTGATTTTTAATATTATTATTATTATTTTAAATCACACTTACAAATGAGTACAAACACCCAACATAACTAACCATTCAGGACGCTTAACACGTTCGGCATCTTGTTGAGGATCACGTAATTCAGCAATATTAACAGTGTTGGCTTCAGCAATTTCATCTTGGGTACGATGACGGATGAAAACAGGCTTACCACGCCATTTGATTGTAACATTTTTACCTTCAGGAATAGAGGCTAAATCAACTTCGGCTTTAGCTAAAGCTAAAACATCAGCGGATGCGGACATATTGGCTAAGAAATCAGAGACTGTAGCTTGAGCACCGGCAGCTGAAATTAAACCTGTTGTACCAATCATCATATAAGCAAAAGATTTACTAGCATCACCACTGGTTTTGGTCTTCTTATATTTAGAAAAGTCGGGTACGTTAGTGGTATGGTTATGACGAACTTGGAAAGCAGTAGTAGGGGCAACTATTTATTGATAATATATATTGATATTGATATATAAAAAAAAGAAACAATAATAATAATAATAATAATTTAACACTCATTACATTGAAATAATAATATTAATAATATAATATGTCCACTTTTTTAATCATTATTATGACTGAATCCAATTATTATTTTTTTAATATCCAACTTTGATTATCGCTTACCATTTACTGCAGAAGAATTGATCAAACCATTAGAAGTACGTTGTTTAATAGCACTACCTTTGTTGGTAGAATGATGTTCTTCGTCGCTTTTAGTTGAAGATACATGGAAAATATGTCTTAAGGCTGAAGCTGAAGCTGGAACATTGTTATAAGAACGATTGACAATGGCAGACGCAAAGGTGCGTGATAAAGAAGCCATAGTTGTATTAAAAAGGAAGAGTGGGGAGTAAATGAAAAAAAGTTACTATCAAAAGAAAAAAAAAAAAGAGGAAGAAAAGAGAATATAAAAAAGTTTTTTTCCTTCAATATATCAGCGGAAAATAAAAAAATTCACCCTCTTTTTTTTTTTATTCAACCTTGTCTATTTTTTTTTCTTATCCAAATTGGACGTCACCGGCGGTAATTTAATCTTTTTCGTTTTCTCTATCTATTGTAACTTTGGCATGAAATTTGATAAAAAAAGGATATGCAATTTTATTGATATATGTTTTTATATTTTAAAAATGAAATAATAATTTTTATAATGAGATGAATGAATTAAAAAAAATATAAATATGCATAATATAAACATAGGTACTCATGCTGTTGGATTAGTTGTTTGTAAGAGTAATTGTAAAAATTCTTCAAATCCTTCATCTTCTGATCGAATTGTTTCTAATATTTTTTCAGGTTGGGAAGATTCATCTATTTTACTTATCAATTCCCGAAGCTTTTTATGCTTAAGAAAAGATTTAATTTGCGGTGACTGTGCTAATAATTGTAATTGTTCTCGACTTAGGCGGCTATCATCCTCTTCCTCATCCTCTATCTCTTGTTCTTTATTCTTTTTCGTTTTATTTTTCGTAATGGGTTCGGTTTCTAATAAAATATAATATATTATTTATATTTTCTTTTATAATAGATTTATTCTGTATATATTTCTAACCTGGAGGTGGTATGTTTTGACATGGAATTTCTACAAAATATTATTAAAATAAGATAAGAATCAACCAAATAAAAGAAAAAAAATTCTCATTTTATAAATATTTTTATCTTTATTTTTTACCTTTATGAGTTTTATAACAAGCTAAGGAACAACTATATTTTTAATAAAAAAAATTATATATTACATATCAGTAAAATATAGTCGATCTTTAAATAGTAAAAAATAAACTGACTCACTATGGTATTCTACAAGTGGAACATTTATATTTAGCTACTGCTTCTTGACATATTGTGCATTTTTTATCCATATTTTATTCAATTTATTAAGATAATTAAGAAAAGTGTAAGAGAAGAATGAAAAAGAAATAACTTGGATTTTTTAAAAAAAAATTTAAATGATCACATTTTAAAATCCCGACATTTTTTGGTTTAACTTGGAAAAGGGAAATGCTAGAGATACACAGAAATATAAGGGCTACCACATAAATCAAATCATCAAAGCGATCAAATATTTTAAAAATATTATTAGTAATATAATTATAATAAACGAATAGTGAAATAAGAATGAAGGAATAAAAAAAATACAAATGCTATATAAATCTAGGAGAAGGGGTTAATATATTTTATAAAATAAAAAAAGTAATAGCATGATAGTAAAGCTCCATCCCAAGATCATCATTACGAATAAAAAGCAATCATTACAATAATTAATATCAAGTACAAATTGCAAAAGAATAATAATTTAATTATTTTCTACATTTTATGAATACTAACAATAATATCCAAAACCCTCATTTTCTTCTCACCGTAATAAAAAATGGACTTAATAG
The DNA here is from genome assembly GCA_025201675.1 of Cunninghamella echinulata. Taxonomy (NCBI): domain Eukaryota; kingdom Fungi; phylum Mucoromycota; class Mucoromycetes; order Mucorales; family Cunninghamellaceae; genus Cunninghamella; species Cunninghamella echinulata. Next base: position 8,344 of record MU612508.1, read on the forward strand.
TACTGAAGACTGAATTTTTAGCAAAAATAAGATTGTGCTCATTTTTCTTAATAATAAAAGAATATATAGTAATGTGAATATATTAAAAAAAAAAGGAATTAATTGTTGTAAAAAAATCGTAAACTTATATTTTTTTTTGCTGCAGTTGTATTTTATTAAATAATACCATTATAACAAAATAAGAATAATAAAAATAATAAAAATAATGTTATAATATTGAATAACTTTCAAGGACAAATCTATACCTTTCCATTCCAGGATATAATACCAATTTCTTAACCTTGGGTATTATCAACAGAGTTGGGACAGTCTATATATGCAGCATTGCTATCTAACCATGAGGTATCTACAAGTATTTTTTTATTTTTGGTGGATGGATTTGAATCTTTAACCAGGCTACCTTCATTAATATGAACATTTTTAACAATATTCACTGTACATATTATTTAATATTTACCTAAATACATGCTATAGAACGCATATGTTAATTTTGCAAAATACTTTACCCATACACTTTCATTATTAGTTCGTATTCTGAGATATTTAATTGTTGGAATACTTACAATTTCAAAATCTTTTGAGTGTTGTTTGTTTAAGTTTTTTTAATCCACCATAAGTATTACCACAATTCATAATTTCTTCTCTAATATAGATATAATTGTTACTAGAGGTTTTAGTGATGGAAAGGATAGTAAGGGCGGTAGTAATGGTAGTAGTTAAAACAAAACAAAAAAAGTCAATTCAAATTTAAATACATATATATTCTTCTCTTTCCTTTTTTTTCACTCCATGCGTTATCTCTCTTTTTAAGTATATAATAATAATAATAATAAATGGCATATTAAATAAAAATATCATTAGTAGCAAACATCATTGTAATTTGATACTTACGAAAACATAGCATAATTTAAATATCTGCTTTTATTATGTTAAGGTAAGTTTTGCTAATCTGCTAAAAAACATTGTTATGCTGAAAATATATTAACTTGATTAATTATTATATCATATTAGTTAGATCGTTTTAGATGTTGTATATACTTCTAAATAAAAGGTACTCCTTTTCTTTTTTCTTTTTCTCTTTTTTAAGACTTTTATTAATATTTTTTTTTTTTGAATTATTGGGTTTGGATTATATTCCGTGCTGGTATTCTTTAAAAACGTAGCCAAGTTTATTAATTTATTTTTACTTGTTTTTGATATTTTTTATATCATTTTTATATATTAAACAAGTTTATTAACTCATCTTTTTAGCTAAATATTATATTTATTTTATTTTATCTTTACCTTGTCTATATAATTGTTGATCTTTATCCAACTATATAGTTTATTTTATTTTATTACTTTATTAATCTAAACTAAGTTGTATCTACTTATAAAACAAGGTACTGGTGCTCACTGACAACTAAACTAAACTATAAAACTATCTACTTTCCAAAACTATAAAAGAAAATTCCACTTTTTAAACAACCAAAAGAATCCACAACACCATAAAAGGAAATCTCGCTCTCTAAACAGCTAATAAAATACATACCACAAGGATTAAAAGTCAGATAGACAACAATATATGGGCACCGGCAGGATAATTTTTTACCCGAAAAATTACCAAAAAAAATTGGGATGAGACTACCAGGGGTCGAACCTGGAATCTCCTGATTCGTAGTCAGACGCCTTATCCAATTGGGCCATAGTCCCATTAGTTGATAGTAAAATCAGCTACATTTATTTGAGGTTAAATTAATAAACAATTTAATAAAATGTTTGATTTATTTTTAGGGTTTTACTTTTTTTTTATTTAGTAATAAAATAAAACATAATAAAATCAAGAATATCAACAATATTTCACAAATCATATAATTTTATCCAAAGATATTAATTTGCAAATAACAAACGCAAATTAAATACTTAACTAAAACTAGAGAAATAATAAAAAGAAAAAGGTTATCAGAAATAGTTGTCATAGTTACATCCAGTAATTTAACATATGAATATGAATTAATAAATAATACTGAGTTAGGATTTCTTGGTACAAGGCCGAGACAATAAAAAAGCGATATTAGATGATTTTTAACAATAAATTCTTTTTTTTAAAAAAATTTAAAACGGATCAAAGATAAAAAAGGGTTTGAACATAGTTTCTTATCAAAAAATCAATATATACTAATGTAATAAATTACAGAAAATAGCAATAAAAATGAAGGTATGGTATTATGTATAATTCGCTCTTCTTTATTGTTGTTATTATTTATATTAATGTTTTTCCTTTATTATCGTATTTTCAATGAATGTAGAAGTTTTTATATATTTTATATGGTGTAATTATGATGGTGCTTTGTCGGCTTGGGGATCCGTTTTAAATTCTGATTATCTTTTTTTTTAAATTTTTATTTTCCGACCGAAAAAAATTAACTTTAAATTTTTTTTCTTTTAAAAAACATTTTTCTTTCTTTCTTTCTCTCTTTTTATTCTTACATTAATTTTATTTAATATATTTGATTCATCACTATGGCCAAGATTTATACTCACGAAGAAATTGCTGTACATAACACCCGTGACGATCTTTGGATGATTATTGATAACAAAGTTTATGATATTACTCCTTTTATAGATGAAGTATGTCAGAACAAATTATAAATATATAATAAATAAAATAAGAGTGATTCAAGATGATGATAAAATAAGGATATATATTTATGTTTATTTATTGGTTTGTTAATTTATTTTAATTTATTATTAATATTATTTTAAAAAAAAGCATCCCGGTGGTGAAGAAGTATTAATTGATGAAGGTGCTCGTGATGCTACAGGTCCATTTGAAGACGTTGGTCACTCTACTGATGCCCGTGATTTATTAGCTAAATATCTTATTGGTGAAGTTGATCCTGCTGTAAGTACTATTTTTAAATAATGATAATAATAGTGAAAATCAATTGTGGAAAGGAAAAAAAGGAAAAACATAAAAGATTATGGGATTATTTTTATCAACTCTTATTATGTGATATATATATGAAGAAAATACGAAATATAATGGAAGGTAATCATATAAATAAAATGATTTCTAATTTATTCTTATTCTTTTTAAATTGTATTATATGTTTTAGTCTGCCCCTGTTAAAGTAACAAGCCCAAATTCTACTAATGCTCATGATAATAAGCCCGAAGGAAAGTAAGTACTAATGCTTTTTAAAATAATAATAACATTACACATAATCATAGAGCGAATCGAATATTAATTATAATTTTTTTTTTTTCTTTTTCTTTTTTTTATTATTAGTCCCCTTCGCGTTCTTATTCCCATTTTAGTTCTTCTTGGTATTGTTTATTATCGTTTCTTTGCCTAAATACTTATTCAAGCTTCATTTATGTTAGATATTTATTTAGAGTTATCAAAATAATCAAAATATAAAGAAAAAAGAAAAAACAACACCTCATATTTTTTTCATCATTGTTTATATATAAATATTTTATTATCCCTTACAATAATAATGACTTATTCCTTTAATAAATTGTATTCCGTTTTGTCATTTACAAATCATTAGAAGTATTATTATTATTTATTATTATTATTACCATTATTATTATTTTAAAAAGAATAGATATTTATGGCTTGATGTTAGATGTATATATGTATATAGAATAATAAGAGCAATGTGAAAGTAAATAAATAAAAAATGATCGTGTTACAAATAAATAGAATATAGTGATAAGAAAAAAAAGTGTTGGATCTACAAATCATTATCCGACATGTCACTTAATTCAGGTCCATCATCAAATATAGCAAGATCCAAACTTATATCATCTTCAAATAACATGGCTTTTCTTTCAGATAATGTACGTGCTATTCGTTTCTATTTTTTTTAAATAGTAATAATAAAAGATGGTTATTGTTAGTTTTCTTTTTCTTTTTTTTAAATGTACATGTATTGTTTTTGTTACCCTAGACTTAGCTGTAGAGGAAGTTGTAAAAGGAACCGTGTTTTCATTGGTTTTAAAATTTGTTTCCACAAGAGTATGAGCACCACTACTATGACTAGGAACACTGTCAGTACTACTTGTTGTTCCATCACTTACTCTACCTTTTGTTGTTTTCATAAAAGAATCTGCTGCTACCATAGCTACTGATGATTTATTATTATTATTTGTGAGTCGGTTACCCAGTGTTCCTTTTCTTTTTCGAATGTTATTCTGTCGTACGCGGTGGAGAATAGAAGTAGTAGAAGATACTTGAGATTCAAGTTTTTGCCATTCATCTTTTGTATTAGTGATATTTTCAGATTCCATATTCAATTTACGATTGGCTTGAGGTGTACGGAAATTTAATTTGGATTGTAATCGATTATGTGGTGTTGTTAAAGGTGCTCGTGTTATGCTATTTGTAATGGATCGTCGTGGTGTAGTTGCCCTTCTATATACGCTATTAGTAGCAGCTGTACCAGTGGATTCATTCTTAATTAAAAAGAGAAATAAAAAAAATTAATGGTTGATGAATAAAGGCGTGATGGTAAAATTTCTTTTAAAATAATAATAACAAAAATAATAATCATGATTTTATATAATGATAGCATGTCTTACATTTTCAGATTCAAGTTTATCTAAATAGCATTCACCATACACTGTAAATGGAGCCCCGGTTGAAGTTTGAAATTCTCTTAAAGCGCCTACAAGTTCACGTTTACTCTATTTAAATGTTAAAATTATAGGTTAATCATTTATACAAGTCAGTGTAGGGTTATTTTCTTTTTAATTATTTAATTATTTGATACATTACCTTTGGTAATTCTCTTGCTATACGTTTTCTAAACTTTTCTTCACGTAATAATCTACCAGGATCACGTTGACCTTTACTAAATAATCTTTTTGGGTCATTTGTACTTGACTATAATATATATATATATATATTAGCACAAAGTAAATGTATATAGTTTCTATTATTGTCGATATTTTTTTATAAAATAACTTGCCTCAAAATCTTGAATTTCTTGTAATAATTTCATATGACGTTCCACTTTATCCAATATATATTTTCGATCTTCTACTAAATGTTTTAATCTTTCAATTTCATTTTCATGTTTTTCCAAAATAATATCATTATAATCATCTAATGTTTTATATATACAAGTTTATTCTAAAGTTAATGGCTCTGCTTTATACGTATAATTATTATATATATATATATATATATGTATGCATGTGTGTATGTTTAAAGTATAGTTATTACCAGATTCAAATACAGTAAATGAATTACGTTCTTCCCTCGAAAAATATAATTGATTCCATAGATTTTCTAATTCATTTCGAGCATCTAGTATAAAATCCTGTACACGTTCTGACTTTAATTTCAACATTCGTTCCAATTCTTTTTCATACTAAATAAATATAAAATAGATAATCCACAGTTATAAATAAATAATAACCAATGGTTTTTTTTTATCTTAGATATGTACATTTTTATCTATATTACATTATTTAACTCTATTGATGATATGCCATTATTATTCAGTAAAAAGGTATCCTTTTCAACATCATTTGTTTGCAATTTACTCCATAAACGATACAGGTGTTGTTCAATTTCTTGTTTTCGGAATTCACGTTGTTGTTTAATATCTTCCAACTTTTATATACACACACACAGATATATATATATATATATAGTGAATAAAAGGAAAAAAAAATATATTAATTAAAAATAATCTTCTGTCTATATGTTTATATGTATGTAATTGTTGTATATATTCTACCTGTGCTATGGTTTGTAATATACGATTTAATTGGGATTCTTGAACTAGTTTTGCATAGAGATAGACTTTTTTATCGGATTGATTTTCTTTATATAACTGATCCACAGTATATTCAAAATCATTTTTAGGTGCTAATCCAAGTTGTTTCCATAATTGTAATATACGTTCGGTACCAAAATCTACCTGTTGTGCTCGATTTACCTATTATGAAGGATAATAATAAAATATTTTATTTATTAGTATATAAGCTGTGTATATACATGTTATTGTTGTTATTTTTCTTTTTCTTTTTAGCTCTTTTCTAAAAATTTACATATTCATTTTCACATCGTCTGATTTCTTCTTCAAGGCAAGTTACAGTTGGTAAAGATACATCGATATCCTTTTCTATTATCAATGCTGTATTGACATAATCCCCAAGTGTAATTTGATACTCTTTTAGTCGTTGGTATAATTCTATATTTTAAAATAAATTAGAATAAACAAATAAACAAATATATAAAAAAATCGAAGCAATGAGATCAATTCTTATATACTCGTATATATATCTATATATCTATATGTATTCTTTTTCTTATCTACCTTTAACATCTACTAATCGTTTTTCATAATGCTAAAGATTGAATATTAAATTAAACAATAGAAAAAAATAAATTAATCAAATCCCTTCTCTCCCCCTCTATATATAAGTATCAATATACATGTTTTTTTTACTTTTTTAACAATATCCCTTTTTGCTTCTAATTCATTCACAGTTTTAGATAAACAAGTATTTGGCTGTGTTTCCATTGAAGAATCGTCGATATATTCACCCATTAAACGTTTTAAATAAACAATATCTTGATAGGTTTGTTGACATTGTTGTTTTAAATTGTCTCTTTCATTAGATACATGTTGAATTTGTTTATCTGTTAAATCGATAATAGCTTGGCAAAGATCATTTAATTGCTCTTTTTGTTTTGTCTTTGTTGTTCCTATTTCGTCATTTAATAACAGCAATTTTTCAAATCGGGAATCAAGTTGTTTTAATAATTCTTGTGTTGACATGATCTCCTTTTTTTTATATCATTTATATATATAATAATGTGTGTGTATTTATGTGTGTGGGTAAAAAGTATAAACTTATGCAAATGAAATATTTTATTATTATATATATATAAAATAAATAAAAGAGAAAGAAAAAGGAAAAAATAACGAAAGGCGAAGAAAAAAAAAAAAAAATTCGCTCCCCAAATTAAAAAAAAATGCGTGAGTTTAAATTTTTTTTCTCCTCTCTCTCTTTCTTTTTTTAAAAAAAGAAACTTTATTCGTTTTTTTTACATTAGTTTTTTATTAGTTTATGAAAAATATTTAATTTAGAATAATGATTTGGTTTAATACTTTTTAATATACCTAAAGGAATATCATCGTCTCCTTCCACATCATCATCAGAATATAAAGTAGAAGAAGAGGAAGACGATAAAGATGGATCGCTTGGATGAAATGGTTGTTGATATGGTTGCTTTGTTTTAATATCAAGATCATGAATCATATATGAAGAAGAAGATGAAGAAGGGGGGAAAGAAGCGGGGGTGATGACATGAATGGTTTCAATAAAAGGTTTTCGTTTACAAGCTTGTACAACAGGATGAAGATATGGTTGAATACAATCGATTGGAGTATCAAGTAATACCGAAATATATCTTGTTTTACGAGGTTTTTTACCAATAGGGTCAAAATCAGGTTCAAATGGATGGAATGCTTCTTTTTGAATAGATAGATAGGATAAGATATGATAAATGGCTTGTTGTTTTTCTATTGAACAAGGTGGATCGTATTGTTTTAATTTTTGTAAACTGGTTGTATATAATTTAAGTAAATAGTATAGTTGATATGGTGGGGAAATAATACTATATTGATGATTGTACTGATTCCCTCGTTTGATATTGGTTAAAATGATGGAAGTAATATTGGGGCCTGGGTTTTTTAATAATGATAAAATACGCTGTTTTTGTTTACTTGTTTTTAATAGAGTAGTAATGTCATGAAATTCTTTTAATAATAGTTCTTTTTTTTTATCATTTAATTCAAAACTAAAAAAAAAATCATTTATTTTTTTATCATCATCATCATCATCGCTGTGTCGATCCTTATCTGATATTGTCGTTTCTGTCGATGTTTTTTCGGGTAAATTTATTATTTTTTCATCTTTTCGATACTGTTGTTGTTGATGATTAATGTTATTATTAGTATCTTTAGATTTTGATCGTTTAAATAAAAATAATCGAGAAATGATAGATTTTTTTTTAATCATTATCTTTTTTTTTTTATTTTAAAAAAAATAGATATAAAAGAAAGAAAGAGAGAAAGAGAGAAAAAAATGAGGGAAAGAAAGGAAACTAATATATAAAAAGGAATGAAAGAAACAAGTAAATAAAAAAGGAATAAAGGAGAAAGCTTATATATATAAAATTATATATATATATATATATATTATTGTTATATTTATAAATCTATATATTTCTATCTATACATATCAACTTATTATTAAATATAAACAATTATATAATTTAATGCTAAATTTATGCGTGACATCGTATAACAAAAAAAGCTTCTTTTCCCATTTTTTTTTTATTTTTTTTTTGTAAAAAGATCACCGTATTAATACTTAATTAGTCTAAGTTGATAATACGATCTTTAAAGTTTTGGAGTAAAAAAAAAATCAAGGGGAGGTATATCAATCAGGGGAAAATAAAAAGATCTTTATAAAAATGCATACAAGTATGGATTATGAGTACTTAAGGGGAGAGAGAAAGAGAGAAAGTACCCATATATGATTAGAAAGTAAATCATTTCGAATACTTTACAACGAATATATTTAACTCCTGCGTTTCAAAAAATAAAAAAAAATAAAAAGATTGTTTCATAAATAAAAATGCATACCTGTAGTATTTAAAACTATACATTGGGTTATCATCTTTTCGCTTTTTTTTT
>MU612509.1:1921-17002 GCA_025201675.1 Cunninghamella echinulata
ACGATGATGATGTTTTATTATTATTATTTTTTGAATTATTTTACACCCTCCTTATTTTGTTATCAACCATTATAATATATCAAATATAGTCAAGTAAAATCAAAAAAATAAAACATGATAAAAAGCTCTTACTATCGTAAGCTCTAAATACTTACATAGTCATTACCTTCTCATTGGTAATAAGAAATAAGAATTCGAGCTTATTTCAAATTAGGAAAAATAGGTTACAATTTAATGTATTAAATTTAAATCATAAGATATCGTTCTTATATATACTATATATATCCCTATATATAAAACAATGGTGGGTTTTGTTCATATGTGGTATTTTTTTACTTTCTTATTCATTCTTTCTGTTTTCAAACATATTCTTGTAGAATAAAACATTAAATCGATAAAATAAAACAATATACCTTTTTTGGAAGTATTTTTTCTAAATTATGTAACAGACTGAATGAACCTTTTTTTTGATCTATAAACTTTTATCATTGAAAAGAAAATAAGGATGCTATGTTTGGATAGTTTAGTAATCAAAGTTAGACATATAAACATTAATGTTTTTCATCAGCATAAAATGATAGAGACAAGTTGTATAAAATCCATATTTCACATATGTGATCTAAACTCTAATTGGACTGATTCATCATTATATTTTATATATCAGGCTGAATTACGTATTTTTTTTTTAATAAAAAAAAGAACAATAAATAAATCAATTTTTCAAATAAGAGTAAAAAACAAACTTTATAAAAAATATCGTTTTGATTTTTTTTTATTAACCATACTATATGTAATACATAGTTTTATTTAAATAAAGAAAAAAAATATAATAGTACGAGAAAGAAAAAGCAAGCTAGTAAGCAAAAAACTGTTTTTTAAAGCGAAGATCTGGATTTTAAATTTCCTAAAGTAAGTGGCTTAAAAAATGTTTTGCATATTGGAGTACTACAAATTTTCATTTTTAATCTTTCTCACTCTTTTTTTTCTCCTTCTTTTTCCATTTTTTTTTTTTTATTCTACAACTATTATTTTATTTTATTTGATAGATAGGTATATTTCTTTCCTTTTAATAATAAATATATAAATATATAAAATGGATTCAGAATCATCTACTCAACACATCCCAGATACCGATATTCGCTCCTCTTCAGTTTCGCGTTCTGACAAAGAACTAAATCAGGATTCACCGCAGTATGAACAGTCATCTAGTACTTTTAAACGAAATAAAAAGAAACCTCAAAAAAAGAATAGAAAACGTGCTTATAAACCTGCTTATCTTGATGTTATTCAAAAACAAATTAATGATTTAAAACAAGAAGCTGTAAGTTTTCTTTTAATATTATTACTATTAGTAATATTATTAATAGTATTATTATTTTTCATATTATTATTGTAAAAGACGATCCTCCAATAGACTATGTCATCTAACTTTATTTCATTTGTTTCTATTTTGCTATAGCGTGAAAATTATGAAGAACAAGCTCAATTAAATCTAGAAAATGAAAGTAATCCTGATGAAACTGTACAAGTAACTGATAAGAAACGGGTAGAAAAACGATCTTCGGTCAACTTAATTATTGAACAACTGGAAGAGCTTAAAGTGAAATTAGTGAGTTTTAGACATAAATAAATAGAATAAATATCATAGTACATATATATTCAACATTCTATTATTATTATTATTATTATTATTATTATTATTATTATTTAATCAACTTATTTATCAGTCCACGCCAGAAATGCTTCAAAGAGCCGGGAATGATGCTGGAATTTATCATCAAACTGGAAGTGTCAACAATAGCAATACAGTACTTGGAAATAATACATCACCATCATCACTTCAATTCCAAGAAAGAACATTAACATTATTACACTTCTTTTATATTGTACGTTTAGCACAACAAGGTTTTTTCACACTTATTTCTCAATCGTATCCTAATGTCGAACCAAATGCATTAATTCATTTATGTGATAAACTTGTAGGTGGATCTCTTTTTGCTGTCAAAGATCCTGTTGAAGATATAAGAACAAATAAACAAAACGAAGTGTTTACTTTATTACAAAAATTACATGAAGGAGTAGATGAACCTATTGATGATCAATTTACAACTACTTTTGAAAATGTTCACCATTTAATAACTCATTTTATTCATTCAACCATGCCAACATTACCATCATCATCGCAATCACAACAGCAGGTGCCTGATAACAATGATCATCATAATGGAAATGGTAAGGACAATATAGCAGAGCATAAAATATAAAAAGAATACAAAAAAAAATTAAAGTTATGTATGGCTATATAAAGAAAAGGCTGATTTATCAATAGTGATGTATATGTATACTTATCGATTATTATTTTTATTTTTATTAAAGAACAACAACAATTACCACCTCCTATTTGGTTAGTTGTTCCTTTTACTGGAATGATCAATAATGGATCAAATTTATCAAATTTAACTTCTTCGCTGTCATCAGCTACACCTCCATCTTGTAAGTATTATATAATAATAATAATAATAATAATAATAGTAAAATCAATAGTAATATCAAAGAAGGATAAGAAAATTGATCACTGTACTTTATTTATTATTTATCAGGGCAGCATTCAAAATCCAAATCAAAACCTTTACCTCCTTCCTTTTCTGAAGAACCTAAGAATAAACATCTTAAGAGTTATTCTATAGAAGTATCACCTAATAATAGTGCAAGTTCTTCAAAATGGTCAAATCAATACAAACAATCTTCATCCTCAGATCATACATCCAAATCTTCAACACCATTACCAACAACACCAGATATCACACACGAAAACTCACCACCCACTATTACATCAACGACTGATAACTTGGTAAAAGTAGAAGATAAAGATAAAGAAGTAGAAAAAAACAAACCATTATCATCTACAGCATCATCAAAAGAACTAAGCGAACCTATTGTAACAGCCGAAGATGGAGATTTAACAATAAAGGGTAATGATAATAATAATATTAATAAAAAAGATGAAGTAAAAAAAATAAAACAAAAGAAAAAAAAAATTCGTGAATCAAATCTTATAGCCAATCATGAGCCAGAGAAAACTATAAAATGGATCCTGGGGTAATACCATACTATTGTACTAATGATAATAATAATCTTTAATTCATTGGTAAAGTAGATACTGATAATGAAACTACTAATCAAACAGAAACATTAACAAACCATACGGATAATAATATAAAAGAAAAGGAGCAAAAAAATGCAGCAGATTCATCATCATCTGGCTGGGGAGATAATGCAGACCAAAAAGAAAAAAATACAAAGGAAAAAGAAGAAAATGGGTGGGGAACAGTTAAATTAGAAGAAGAAAGTGGATGGGGATCGATTAAAGTAGAAGAAGACAATGCATGGGGAACAATTAAAGAAGATAAAGAAGAGGATACACCTGTATGGGAAGGGAAATTACCCGATGAATTATTTAATCCTGGCGATGAAACAATTACCGGTGAAGTAACAAGCTCTAATTGGCAAAATGTAGATTTCAGCTCACCAAAACATCACTATAATAAACCCCGTGGAGGTGGAAGTGGATACCGTAATAATGGTCCTAATCAACGTGGTGGTATGAGTCGCGGTGGCTATCGACCTAACAGTGATTTCCGTAGAGGTGATCGTAGAGATGATCGTCGTGATGATAATCGTAGAGGCGACGATCGAAATGATAGTCGTAGAGGTGGTATGAGAAGAGCTCCTGGTTCTAATGCTAATGGCGGTAAGTTTCTTTGTATTTTTTTACTGAAAATAAAATATGATATATAAAATGATATTAGTTGATTGATTTTTCTCTCTAACTATTCTTTATTTTTTCTGTTATAACATAATAGGTTGGGGAAAGCCATTACAAAGACCTCCTCGTTCAGATTAATATTAATACTTCATTCCTTTCTTTTTTTATATATATATATATATAAATATGCATATGTATTAGTCTTATTTTTTCTTTTTTAATAATATATTTATATACTATATTACTTTTATTTTATCATAATAATAATATCAAAGAAAAAAAAATATATATATTTAATATAATATATATATTTTTCTTCTTCCCTCACTCTTTATTTTTATTATTCCATTTACATGATTACAGTATAAAAAATAAATCATTTAATACTATGAATTACTTAGTACTATTATTATTAAAATTCTTTTTCGTTCACTTTAGTTTTTACAATTTTTTTTACTACGATTCTTTAATACTTTTAGTAGTTTGTACAGTAGTATTAAGCAGAGTAACTTATATTATTGGATAAAAAGAAACTACTCGATGCATAATATTATATTTGGCTTACTGTTCCATCCATAAGGAAGCTTTTCTCTCCCTCTGTTCAAGACTTTTTATTTCAAAAGATAAAATAAAATAAATAAAGGTTTTAATACATAATAAGTTTATGATATTCGAAAAATAACAAACAATAATTATATATCACTGAAAAAATAATTGAAACTGAAATTGTTTTTATTTTCTTGATTTCCTATTTTGAATTTTTATAAAATGCTTGATTTTTTTGATTTTTTTTTTACAGCTCTTTCCCAAATTATATTTTTTTTACTTTTTGGTTTTATTTATTTGCACTATTATAATATTTTAGTTCATATTTATATTCTCAGAACCATTAGCACAAACGGAGTTATCAAAAGTTAATTTTTTTGGTTCCTCTTTTTACTTTTCATTTCTTTTTATTAAAGAATGACTTTGGTAAAGTAGTATTACATGTATAATAGTTGGATATTGCTTTTATTTGTGTTTTTTTTATGAAATATTAAATACCTACCTTTTACTTTTATTTTATTTTTATGTTCATTGGGAATATAGTCTCATTTGCCGTCTTATCATACATCTTTGAATGGTCCAAAGCAGCAGCATTTACTTATTACTGTAATCCAATGCTTTAGTCTTGTTCCAGCTTCTATAGGTGTTATGAATAATTTTTCTCTCATTCTTTCACTACCTTTATATGATATATCTCGTTTCTTTAATATCAAAAGTACACCTTTAATATATTATGTTGCTATGTTATGGGTAAGTGAATATATATCAATACTATATATATATATATATATGTATGTATTCATGATCGCTACTATTATTTTTATTATATATATAATATCTATTTAATACTGTAGTGTTTACTGGCAGGATACTGGAGTTGGGTATTAGCAACAAGTATGACTAGACGGTGGTTATGCCAATACGAACTCAATCGTGTAATAACTCTATTAATGATATTCAATGGACTAAATTGGATTGTGACAGCTTGGATAAATAGAAACAGTGGATCTGAACAACCCATATGGTCATGGATCATTTTATGTATTATTTTATTATCATCAAATATATTAAATAGGAGATGGTTATCGTCTCCATCTGGTGTTAGTAATAAATACAAAGGGAGTTCAGCGTTATCCAATCCAGAAATCAATAATAATATAGCTACTACTACAAATTCAAAAATAGCAAAAGGAGAAGACGGTAGTGGGGATGAAGATCATTATTATAAATCAGCTATGATCCGTGTATTGGGATTACCTTTCACCATTGTTGTATTTATAACTATGTTGGTGATGTTATATCAACTTGGGCAAATGAAAAATAATAATATGGCACCCATCAAAATAAATGTAAACAATAAAATGCATCCTGCTTTCCAGCATCAAGATCAAGATCAGACTGATGATCAGTTAAGAGTCATGGCATGTGTATTATCGGCTTGGACTCCAAAAGGATTAGAACAAAGAAAGGTCTTCCGTGAAACAACAATGCAATTAATCCCTGATCCTAAAAAATCGGGAGTTACATATCATGTTCAATTTATCTTAGGTCAACCTCCATCCGAAGATGTACGATTGAAAATGAAGGGATCAATAGAACAGGAAATGGAACAATATAATGATATACTAATTTTGAATATCTCAGATAAATATGAAGATCTTAGTCAAAAAGTATATAGCGCTTTGGAATGGACAAGTGAATATGACTTTGATTACTTTTTGAAAACAGATGATGATATCTTTTTAAGATGGGATACAATTAGCAAAGAATTAAAAGATTTAGGACCACAACAACGTTACTGGCAAGGACTAGCTTATTGGTAAATGAATAAATCAACAGATATATAATACATAGTAAATTAATAAATAATAATGAATGATCATAATGAAGTTATTTATATATTAATTTGAACGTTTTTATTTTTATTTTTTTCTCATTCTATATTTAGGAATATACCACCAATTCGTAATGCAGATAACAAAAATGGTGAAATGGAATATCTGCTTCCTCTCTTTCCACCTTATACAGGCGGTGCCCTTTATATTCTTTCAAGAGATATCGTTCATTTTATTGCTGGCGTTGGTGGACCTAGGTTATTCGTTAGAAATGAAGATCAAAACCTTGGCTTATGGTTATTCCCTTATAATATTCGACCTATACATGATAGACGCATACAACAAATGGATATCTGTGAAGAAGATATGATTGCAAAGCATTTTGGTGATTTTAATGATGGAAATGCTATTGGAGGAACTAGATATGAAATGTTGGAAAATATTCGTCAAGGAAGAAAAATGTGTCAAGGATTTCGTACTTCCATTTGTGGTCTTTGTTATCCTTGTGATGGTAAATCTTCAAATTGGAGAGATTGGGGTTTTGACTGTCATGATACAAAAGGTGTTACTCTTCTAAATCCTCCTCCACTTACTCTTACTTATTAGATTTAAATTTTTTTGTCATATACAATTTTTTTATTATACATAGAAGTGTTATTTATTTTTGTTTATGTATATATATATATTTTCTGTAGAGTATCGAATTAAAAAAAATTTATACACATATATTTTATTTATTAAATAAATGATATCATCATAAATGAAAACAAAACTATATAATATTCCTAAATAGATAATAAGAATGATAGTAATCGTTCAAAGTGCAATTAAAAAGACAATAAAAATAATAAGAAAAATGTCACCTTTCTATATAGATTTGTTAACATATCATGATATACTCATAAGGTTTATCGTTTTCCTTTTATTATTGTTACTAACATGCAATTATAAATAAAAAGCTCGAAAGACTAGATATATACTTAAGCATAAATAAAAAAGATCTACTAAATTATTCTATATATAATTGAGTAATGTTTATTTATTTTTTTTTTAAAAAAAAAGTGGAATAAGTTTATTTATTTATTTAATTGTTATTTTTTTACTCATATGTATTATTGGTAACAATAATAAATAACAATAATAAACAACAATAATAATAATAACAATAAAAAAATCAAAAATCAAAGTCTATACAGTTAATAATTTAAAGAAAAGAGTATAAAAGAGTGAATAAAGAAGAAAGAATGATTAAAAAGAAGTGAAGATGAATAGAAGGAGTGGTTTGATTATCCAAAGCATCGCCAAAACCACGTTGAGCCGAATCAGAATGATCACCAAATTGAGACCAAGGTGTGATTAAACGAGAAATATTAAAATTATCAACATAATCATCAGCTATAGTATCTCGGATACGCAAATATTTTTTATCCTGATAAACACTATAGGCTTCTTCTAAAATATGTAATAAATATTTTGACCCCTTTTTAAACCCACCAGTATTATTAAATTGCCATGATGCTTCATCTACTGCAGAAGGGATTAAAAACTCCAAAGCTTGTCGAATGCTAACATGGCTTTCTGATTGAAAAGAGAAAAGATCCACATTTACCTTTTGTGCTAATCTCCCTAATTGGAAAAATGCTTTCAAATTAAAAGTACTATAGTACCAACTGAAAGGTCGTAAGGTTTCTTCAGCTTGTTCACCGGAAGGCTGGATTTGGGTTATGATTCTTTTGGTAATCACTTCTTGACTTGCGGTTTTGGCTTTTTCTTTTTCATTTAAAAAGATATAGAGAGCTATTCTTTGTACATCATAATAAGTTCCTGATTTTTTTATTTGAATATGTTTAAATAAAATACAATAAATAAACCACTTTTACTTACATATATTTTTTTATTTTTAAATTTTATCTATGGATTTATCTATATATATATATGATTACCGTGATTATTTTTAGCTTCGTATTCTTCAATACCATGAGCACTTGTTGTCATCCAATTTAAATAAGTATTAAACCAATGTCTTAATTCACTATTTGTTCCCGATTTCCAAGCTTTACTTGATTGAAGAATAGCAATAGAATCTAATATAGTAGGCAAATGACTCAAATCAATAATCCCTTTAGATCGACCTTTATCATAACCACGAATAAAAGAAGCATAATGAAGATGAGGATTCATTCTTGTTTCAGGATGAATAAAAAAACTATAAACGTGTTGATACCCTTTTTCAGCATATGTTTCATTGTTAAAATAATAATATCCTAATGATAAAAATTGTAATTCTTTTGCCTAATAATAATAAAAAAATTATACTTTTTAATTAGCTCGGCGATTTTTTTTTCCTATTCCTTTTTTTTATTACACGTTTATTACATTTTATCTTTATATATAAATATATATATATATACATTATCAATAAACTTACAAAATCATGAAAAGTTTGATAATCAGGTAAATTATTAATTTCAGGATTGACAGCGCCATCACGACGAACATAAGGGAGACCATTAGGCGTATTTGGATTAGGCCAGAAATATCGAGCTAAAGAGACATAATCATTTGGGTCTGAATCAGTTTTATTTGGATTATGTATTGTAAAAGGCTTTGGATTATTGACATATCTACCGACTGCCTTTTTTAAAAACCATAATGCACGTTGTAATCCTTTATCATAATCATGAATATGTTGCTTGTTTTCTTCTAAAACCTTGGGGTCAAGTAATGTGAAATGAAAAGGTGCATCAGAGGTACCTGGTGGTGCAGAAGTTGCTTTTGGCAATGTGGATTTATCAAATGGTGTGCCATCATCAGTGGTATTAGTATTATTACTATTACTATCATCATAATTCTCATAAGGTTCATCTTCACCACTACCATCACTGATTTCTTCTATTGGCTGTTGTTGCTGTTGTTGGCCATATGTTATTGTTATATTTATGATGAGCCATATTACCAAATAAAGAATAATATTTTGTTTTTTCCATGAAATGATCATTATTTGTAATTATATATGGTTTGGTTGTTATTTTTTTTGTTTTATATCCAATTTATTGTTCAATAATATATATATAATAATAATATTGTTTAAAAAAAAGTAAAAGGAGAAAAAGAGTTATGTGAACGTTAATTTTTTTATAAATATATATATATATTTAAAAAAGATGGCATATAGTAATAATGTAAGGGTTTGACTGATAGCGAGTAAATGTATATTTCAAATTAATGCAACGATTCTTCTAGATCAAATATATAAAAAAAAGGAACAATAATGAAACATGTTTTATTTATTTTTATAGCTTTAATATTTCAAATACAAAACATTATAAAATAAATATTGTTTTCACCGATGGTTAGAAATAAAAAAAAAGTGTGTATTTGTGTTTGTTGTATATATATATATATAATATGTGTATGTGCATATGTATGTATAAGTGTAAGTGTAAGTGTAAGTGAATGTGTTGTATAGTTGGGAAAATAAAGAAGCTAAAAATCAGTATAGGATGCTAGATACTATTAATTTAAAATTAAAGTATAAATATAAAAAAAAATAATGTTTCAGTAAACTATTTTTTTATGTCATTGTGTTCATATGATTTTTTTTTTTTGCTTTATTATTATTATTATTATTATTATTATTATTATTATTATTATACCATGACAATAGTTTGATCGTCGCCAATAATATTTAATTTTTGTTGTAAAAAGTTTTGACCTCGGCGTTCGGATAAGAGAGATTGAATATCAGACTGAGTACTTGCTACACTATTGTTACAGAAATAATTAGTGTCTTTATTTTTCTTGATATTTTCACTTTGTTCAGTTGAATCTAAATCGCTACTACTTTCATCATCGTCGTCACTACTCGAGTACATCCATTGTTTAATTAAGAGTTGTGTGTTATTATTATTTCCATTGTCATCATCATTATTATTAGTGTTGCTTTTCTTTCCTTTTTCTTTTTCTAATTCTTCATCAGCATCATCATCTTCATCATCTGACGATGAATAAAATGAAAAAAATGAAGACCTACTAGCCATAGAAGAAGCTGTTGAATAGGCACTAGAGTAAGAACTGTAAACACTATTTCTTTGTTGATTGTTGCCAGTAGGATGGATCATATTATTATTATTATTATTGCTATTATTATTAGAGTTTGAATGTGTAAGTTTAGATGTCGCTGTTGATTGATTATTATCTGGTAGAGTATTGTCATTGCTATTTTTACAATTTATGTTATTAGTATTGATATTAGAAGTATTGTTATTTGCATGATTTTGACTTGAATGATTGTTTTGGTTTTCATGACTATTAAAGGCTTTAGCTGTATTGGTGTTGGTATTAGGTGTAGTATTAATAGTATCAGTGGTATTAATGGTATCCTTACTGCTAGTATTATTAATTTTATTATAGCTATTGTTATTAGCAGTAGTATTAGAAGTGTTAGTAGAATCAGTATTATTGTTATTGTTGCTGTCATAATTAGTAGATTGAGATGTACTTGCGGTAGTCGTTGTGAGTTTAGTATCATTAGCAGCAGGGGGCGTCCAATTTAATTGCATAACAGAAGGTTGTGTTCTTTTCTTTATATTTTCCATGGTAACTGTCGCTTCATTATCATCTGAATAGTGGTCACTGGATTCTTCCTGAAGCTTTGAATGATTTAATATTTTTTTATCCATATTTTGTTGTAATGGTAATGATGGTGATGATGAAATGTCTAGTTCATGTTGTTGCTGTTGTTGTGAAAGTCTTGATGGTTTTGTTTCTATTTCAAATATACTATTCTTGTTATGATCAGATGATATAGAATGAAATGAATCAATACTTTGATTCGTTTCATTCAATGATAATATATGTTGTATATGAGTTGAAGGGGCTGAACCTATAGTATGATGATGAGTAGGTGTTGAAGAGCTAGATGCACAATTATGGTGATCATTATTGTATTCAAAATAATCTTCTGGTTCTGGTTCTGATTCAATTTCCACTCTTTTCAAGTAATTCATTATATTACGAACACTCCATTTTTTCCTGCCACGGCTATTTTTTTCTGTAGCTGAGCCTTTTAATCTTGGGTTGGGAATATTATTGGCCGGTATTGCATATAAGAAATCATCTAATGTATCGCTTTCTGACATATACATATGACGGTATACATAAGCATAAAGTGACATTTCCATAAATATTGTATAGATATATCCGAGATATGCTTCATCTGACTATAGTATAAAATAAATAAATAAAAAAATTGCATATATAATAAATAATCCATAAGTTTTAATATATATATGTATGTGTGTGTATTTTTATTAAAACTTACGGAATAGAGTGGAACTTTAGATATTAATTTGTATATCCATTGACCATCCAAATAAAGAGGACTCGTTACTAAATTTGAACTACCAGTTTTGCTATCCATTTCAAGGCAGCTAATGTCTAAACGATATATACTGGGGTCTACATGACTTTTCATTGTACCTACTAATTTCATGCTAGTTAAGGTTTCATCTGTTAATTTTCCATCCGTAAACCAATCTATAATTTGGTGTTGCTGACGTGAAAGGCCGGGAACAAATGTTGAAAGTGCTTGAACCATTTCTTGTACTCGACTATAATATTTTTTTTTTTAAAAAAATAATATAAATAAAAAAAAAATCATTAATACTTTATGGCAATAAATTTTATCAAGTTATTTCATATATATATATATATATATATATATATATATATATATAAAGTTAACTAATTTTATTTTACCTTTTATTTTCAGCATCACCAATAAGTATAACGCATCTCCCAGTTAAAAGAGAATAGATAACATGATGAATGTATTGTTTGTGTTTTCCAAGAATTTCCAGTAAATGACCACAGTTTTTTGGTTTATCGTATTCCCATAATAAAGAGGTAACGAAATGATATGGATAGTATTGTGAATCTTGACTAGATGAGTTGTTTTCTTCATTTTTAGATTTATCACTGTTCAGGTCATCAAATGGGTAACTTGTTCTTTGTGTACCAACATTACTTGAAGGTGAATCAATCATTCTACCTCCGTCATTCATCTAATTGTAATAAAATAAAAATAGTAATCATAGTTGTTAGATAAGTATATTCTCATTTATCTTTTATGATTTCGAAATAAAAATAACAGCCTTTTATATTTTATTTTTACCTCTTTAATGTCATAGCCGTGTGAAGGAGAAATTACAGAATCACGTCTAAGTAAATAAAATAATAATTAATAAAAAGATATATATATATATATATTTAATAATGTTTAGGATATAAAATTATTCATTTAAAAATAATGTATTACGCTAGATGTGAGTCTTCCATATTTAGCATGAACGCATGGCCAATAGTAAGACATTGTGATATCGGATCTATAATATATGTATATATATATATATATATATATTGAATAAAGTTAGAAACAAATCGTACTTTTTTATAATATTTTTGTTATGTTTTTATTATTATTATTTTTTTGTTCATCCATATATATGTATATATTTCTACGTACTAGTCCATTCATTTTCTTCTTCTTCTAAATCCAAAGCAATTGTTGTTTTTCCAAGTTCTGCTGTAAGGTCTGTCATATATTTAATTGCTTCACTATACATATCGTGTTCATTGACATCATCAAATAAACGTCTTTGTACTTTATCATTTTTATTACTTTGTGGTTCAATAATAGAGACCAAAGGTATAACAGATGTATCTGGTAAAGATTGGCGATGATTACTTTTGGGACGATAGATTTGTACTACATCAGGTTCGTGACATAATTGAGATATAGTTCTTAATTTCCTTTCAAAATGGGCTACTGGATATAAAGTATCAATGAATTTTGGCTATAGACAAATGTAATAATAATAATGATATGAATAATTCATTAATAAATCTATAAATAAAATAAAAACATGAATGCTATATATCTATATCAACTAACTTACTTGGTAATCATCGGCCGGTTCAATAGATTCAATAAGTTCAGAAGATTTTTTTTTTTCATTATTGTCAGTTGGAGTTGATGCCTCATCAGTTTCTTTAGATTGTAATTGATTATTTAATTCATCAGGCGTAAGTGTCCATTGGGTTGCATATGTTTCCATAGTATCGATAATAAGTCGAGTTACTGCTACTGCTTGATGTAATGCTTCATTAGATAGATTTTCTTTTGAAGAATGAGATAAAGTAGTATTTGATTGATCCATATTGGTTTTATTAGTATTAGCATTATGGTTATCATTTATTTCAACATCCTTTTCTCTTCTTTCGTTTTTTTCTTTATCCTGTTGTGATGATGAATCAATGTTTTGTTGTTGTGGTAAGGGTGAATTATTGTTACATTGTTGTTTATCATCAAGAGCTTGTTCAGTATATTCCAAATCCAATAAACGACATTTCAAATCCAACATAAAGTTTGCATAATTTCCTTTTTTCATTAGTCTTGACACCTAATATATCATATTAGAATAAACGAAACTAATATTCATATTTTTTTTTTTTATCTATTTTATTTTTTTATATCTTTACTTCATTAAATCGTTCCATAAAATCTTCAAACCTTGATATAATTTTTTCTGGATCACGTGTAACATAGGATAATGCAACAGGATGTACATAACCGCGAGCATTAATATCAAATAATGTCAAATGATGAGTCTAAAAAAAGTTAAAATGGTAGTAGTAGTAGTTTTAATAGACGTTAGTATATGCACCGTTTTAGTTTTTATATATTTTTCTATATATATAATTATAAATAATAATATCTATATATATCTATATAAAACTTACAAATGCAAAAAAATTAAGATTTGAATCAGCAAAATAGACTTGTGTATCATCTGGAATTGAAAAAGTACTTTTAACATTATTATTTGTAGGGTCATTGATATCTTCTGTTTTGTTGGATGGATTTAATAATGTTGAAGGTGTAATAGGTGAATTTTCCATTGATAAATTACCATCATCACTTTTATAAAGTTGTGCTTGATTACTACTTTGATAATAATAATAATAAAAAGGATAAAAAAGTTGGTTAAAAAGGAACTATTTCTTTCTTGGTTTTTTATTATATTTTTCTTTTATATTTAGTTATCAAATGCTTACTCATAATAATCTGCCCCTCTATCAGTTGATACTACTCTTAAAGCAAAAGCATTGAAATCAAACCTTTCTAAACCAAGGGTTTGTAGTTCATTATTCAAGTGTTTTTGTTCTTCGGAAGACTGGTCTTTATTATTGCTGGTAGTGCTAGTAGTAGTATTAGTAGTAGGTGATTCTGTTGATTCATTATTATTCGGTGTCGTTGAGTTTGTGTATTCTTTTAAATCAATATAAGTAGATTCGCTAACAATAGCTAAAGGTACAGGGCCTTCCAGTTCCGAAAATTCACATATCAATACAAAATCCTTATATCCTTGTTGTGATCCAGGAAAGACTTCATCGCTCCACCAACACTTTCCAAAGAAGGTGTCTGCTTTGACTGGTAAGCTATGTGCGTATATGTATCAAAATAATATATATATATATACAATGTGAGCTTTGATTAGATTATATAATAATGTGTGTATGGATTTAAAAATAGATTATTATTATTATTGTCGTAGTATTTATTTACGAAAAACTAGTATATAGATTATCCTTATCACCAGTCATTTAAAGAAAGGAATAGATTTTTGGAAAGGTACAATATAAAAAAAAAAAGAAGAAAAATAAATTATATAAAAGAAAATAATATCTTTAATACAATTTATTTATTGTTTAGTATTAAAATAATAATAATAGAGTGAAAGAATATATATATAGGAAGAAAAAAAAAAAGAAAGTGAAGAAAAAAGAATTGGTCGCCAAAAAAAAAAAAAAAAAAAAAAAAAAAAAAAAAAAAAAAAAAAAAAAAAAAAAAAAAAAAAAAAAAAAAAAAAT
>MU612510.1:0-16981 GCA_025201675.1 Cunninghamella echinulata
CCATCTGATAACGAAAAAAAAAACATTAAAGTATGTGTACCTAAGAATTAAACAAACAAAAAAAAGTACATGTACAATATACGCAAGTATTGTCATTAAATTTTTAAATACTAATATTTACAGCTAAACTGAACTTTCCATATTTGGTGAATACCAACGTATCCAATTATATTTTATCAGACAACCAGCTTGTATCTAGTTTAAAAGTATATTTATATTAAATATGTATACATGGAAAATTTTTATAAAATTAATGAATCCCCTTTATACACATAGTATAACTGAAATCACTCTGATTAAAATAAATAAAAAAAGGACAATAAAGTATTACTATTTATTTATCTATATTGTAATTACATAAAATAAAGAAAAAATAAATATTTTATATTCTATATACAACGCTATGTAAAATAATCACTATTGGGCACCTATAACATGATTTTCTTTTTATTTCTTTGAGAAGGTCCCCATATTTTGACAGTAAAATCAGCTGATCCACTTGCTAATAAAGGTTCTGTTGGATGAAAATTAACTGTGTACACCCTATCAGTATGCCCTTCTAAACGTTGCATTAATTCAGCTCGATCCTGTTATTTTTTTTTTAAAAAAAATAAAGTAAATAATAGTTTAGATTCCAATTAACAATGTCTTTTAAAGAATAGAGAATTCATACTTATTTCTTTTTTTTATTTTTTTATATTTTTATATTTTTTTTATATTTTTTTTTTTTTACTTCTCCAACATTATAAAGGTAAGCATATGGATCGGCACTGCCAGTAGCCAACAAAACACTTTTTTCTTCCTTTGGTCCCAGTTCTGTAGAAGAAAAATAGTCCCTTTGTATATTTGATTTATCAGAGTCATCGTTAGCTGTTGATGTAGGTCTACTGATTATGGATGAGTTATCTATCATATAAAATATAAACAAATAAATAAAAGAGATAGTTGATAATTTGTATATAAGTCTGAAATTTATTTATATATATTAAAGTCAAATATTTACATTCTGATCCACAGTAAAAAGAGCTTTTAATTGGCCAATTCTTGTTTGTAAATCCTTTCAATGTATGTACTTGTCTCAAAGTTGATGTCGGTGGGTCCATACCTCTATCATAAACTCGTAACACTATGCATACCCCATCAATAATAAATTCTAACCCTATATTTCTCTTTTTCTTTTTTCTTTTTGTTATCATCATTTTATTTTTATATTTACGGTTATCATAGCTATTTACGGCCATATATCTCGGTTCATCATAGTCATCCACTATACAAAATAAATTTTCTGAGTATTACTGAGGCCACTGAATATTTCATAATAATTATCATACCTGCACGTCTTGAAGCATCCGTTCTTCTTTTTCCTATAGTTATATGAGTAATTGGCATGTGGTCACCTTCATTTGATATATGTGATATACATTTTCCTATGATAATACATTAAAAAATAAAATAATTAAAAATTCAGATAAAAGAAGCTGATGTTTAAAAAATAAAGCAAAATCATATAGAGTCGAATTACTTTGTCGCATATCCCAAGTTTTTAACATCCCGTTTGCATCGCCTGTAATGACATGAATACCATCTCTAGAAGCATATAATGTATTAATCATAGAATCATTTCTTAAAACGACGCTTGTACTATCTGCTTTTGTATCTACCATAGCTAATACTTTGCGTGATGTACCATAATAAAATACAGAATTTTCTAAATAATAATACATATAATAATAATAATAACAAAAACAATAATAATAATTATAAAATATTATCAACCTCTGATTTACATAACTAAAATTTCTATTTAAATTATTGATAATTACCTATGAAATCCCATGATACACATTGGACAAAACCTTCTGTTTCTACATTTTTTACCAACTTCCCAGTATGCACATCCCAAGTTTTACATGATTCATCGTATGATCCAGATAATAACATATTTGAATCCGTTGTCCATGCCAAATCTGATATATTCAAAGTATGTGCTTTTAAACAAAAAATCTATTTATTTTTTTTAAAAAAAATGAAATAAATTAATAAGTAGATAGATATTAAAAACCTGAGTATTAAAAATTCAATATATATATATATATATATATTGGGCTACCTCTTTTTGACTTGATTTAAATTCCCAAATACGAACAGTTTTGTCAAATGATCCAGTAGCTAATAACTCTCCATTTGGTGAAAATTCTACTGTATATACGGCTCCGGTATGACCCTATATATTTATATATATATATATATTTGCGTGTGTGTATGTATGCGTATATATATAATTATTAACTTCTAATTCCTTCATTATGTTATTATGGGTATTTAATAAAAATAAATATAAAAAAAAAAATGTATCAAGTAACCTTAAGATCATATCGCATATGAAAAGCACCACCATTGCGAGTATCATTGTAACTATCTATACACATACATACGTATGTTAGTTTTAGATATATTTTTAATTTTTTAATATATATATATATATATATATATAATAAAATCCTTTACCAGATTGTAAAACATCAATATCACCGCCAGCTTGTTGTACTGCCTTAGTCAACATTTCTTGAGCTTTCGTCATAACCCCACTGTTAACACTAGTACTATTAGAAGGATCTATTACAAAAGGTCCAGGACGATAACTTAGTCCACTTTGAGAAATAGCTGCTGCATAACGTGCTGAGAGATCATAAATACTTTTTTTAAGAGCAATGTTTTCTTTATCCATGATATCAACTCTTTGTTTCAATTGCTTGACTTCTTTTAATAGCTTTTCAATTTGTTGATCTCGATTATTAGCCGAACCTCCTAAAGAAGAGGGTGTAGGTGTGAGTGATGCTAAACCAGAACTACTTCCATTAGATCCAGGAATAGTTGAGCTTGGTGCAACAAGTGAAGATATCATTCTTTGGGAACTGGTATTGCTCGTTGTTGAATGTGCATCCATAGGAATAGTGATATAAAAACAGAATCAAAAAAAAAAAGTATGAAAAAAAAATACTATTATTGTACTTTAACAAAAATATATGCTTAAAAAAATGAAAAAAATATAAAAAAAAAAGTAAAAATGGAAAAAAACTGATAACAAAAAAGTGAAAAAAGAATTGAAAAAAAAAAAAGGATTATTTATTTTTTTCAAATTTGAAATTGAATTTAAATATTTTGGTTCGGCCATAGGTTAATATTTTTTTCACTATAAAACTATTATTTGAAAAGTATTGTATCAAGAATTTTTTTGCTTTCAACTATAATAGGTTCATCCATAAATTATTTTTACAAGAAAACTTTATACCAACAATATATAGAGTACAAGAATAATCAGGATTAAGCGTAATTTGATATAAACAAATATACGTATTTTTAAAATATTATTCACTATATTTATCAGTTGTCTATAGAAGTATGAAGAAACAGATATAAAAAATTAGAAAAAAAGTTTAAAAAAACCATTGATAATAATTTAACAACAAATGAATGTATTGTATTATTATTGATATTCACGTTTTCCCATTTTCTTTTTCTTTTCCTTTTTCTTTCTCTCTTTTTTATAGAAGTTAATTTAACTTATCAACAGCTAGGCTACAAGAAAAGAACAATCAACAATATAATATTAAATGAAGCAAAAATGATTTTGATTCTGGATATTTTTCAACATGCAAAAAAGTTAGCCATTTTAATAGCACTCCTTCAGCCTAAAATTCCCATACAAAATGAATGCGTTTTATTTAATTTAATGGTGTGAGAGACTAATAAATAAAAGGGATCAATTAATATTATGGACTATTGCTACAATAAAATAAGATAGACTGAAATGATATCATTAGAGTAGAATAGGGAAAAAAAAAAGTAATTTCATTAAACATTAAGAAGAAATAAACAAAAAAGTGAGGTATTATCAAAGGATAAGCTTGAAATAAGGTAGTAATATCTCGGGATGAGCGGGAAAATGGGTAAAAAAAATCATGAAAATTTGTGATAAAATAGAAAACTGGGCGGTTTACAATATTCGAAAAAAAAAGTCAACTTACTTGTTTTGAAATGAATAAAACCTTCTTGTTAAAAGTTTATTGTATTTATTGGTTGTCAAATGTCTCTAATATATATATATATATATATATATATATATATATATAAACATTGATGAAGATGGGGCTAAGTTCTATTTGGTAATACTACGTCAAAAAGGATGAAGTAAATAGAACTGAAGCACCAATGCATAAAATAAAAAATGATTTGGGCTGAGTTGGAAATGAGGCATAATCAATATCCACAAACATTTTATCATATTAACAATGAAAGGGTAGACTAGTTTTGTTTTATTTTTATTTTATTTTTTATTTTATGTTACATTTATATTGTAACCTGCAAGAAAGCAATAAATTTTTATTTATTTTTTTATTTTTGAAGAAATGACCTGACAAAGCATCTTTCGTGAGTTTACGGAAATCTGTAAGATTTTTTTTTTTCAAAATCAGAAATTATTTGACTTATTCTAAAAAAAGGAATGTGCTACTATTTTGATGGCTTTTTTATTATTATTATTATTCCTTTTTTAATTATTTCTATGGTGTTGATTATTTTTTTTAAAAAAAATAAAGATAAAAATAAAATATGACGATATGTATGTATTTAATATAAATAATTCATTGATATAAATGACTAATAAAAAGATATATAGATATAAAAAATAAGTATGGTATTTAAATATATTCATTCCAAGAATGGTGTTTGTTGTTATAAGTAATAATGGATTCTTGACTACATCTAGTTGGACGATTATTAAAACTATTGTTATTACTACTATTAGTACTATTATGATTGGACGGGATAGAAGTTCCTGTAGAGATAACTGATGATGATGATGATGATGACGACGATGATGATGATGATCGAATGATATCTTGTGGAATATTGGAGCGTCGCCAGTTTTCTTTTTCTTTAATCCAATGGACTAATAACTGATTACCATATCGTTCCAATTCTTCTACTGATATATTTAAATTAAAATCATTCAGCTTGAGAAACGTTAACTCGAGAGCATTTAATTCAGATACAGAGATACCACCGACCTATGTATATATATATCATTAATTAATTGCGCTACTTTGTTTAATCATATAATAAATTTATATAAAAGTACCTTTGCATATCTTGTATTTGTATAAAAAACGTCTGAAAAAAATTTACTTGACACCATTATACCTGTTATTATTAATCGATGTACATTATAAGAATCAATTCGTAAACCGCTATTATTTGTACTGATGCTCATTCGATCAAAGTAAATTAAGAGTGATATAAAACATTCATTAGTACAAGGGCAGTATTTTAAAATACGAGCTAAATAGGGTTCAATAGCAATAGAAGGTAATGATTGAGCACGAAAAGATACATAAGGTGTAAGTTTACTATTTGCTTTTTTAATATGTTCATCAGAGTATCGAGCATATTTTTCTTTTAATAAGCGATCATTAGCGAAGACTATTCTATCTAGAATACAGGCCATCATTTTTATTGTAGAAGAAGTTGCATGTTGACTAAGATCAAATTTTGGATATACCATATTTTATTTTTTATTAAAAGATAAAAAAAAAGGAAAAAGTGAAAGAAAATTAATTTAATTGTGAAAGAAAAAAAATGTCACTAGAATTTTTTAATCCCAGAAAAAAATTCAAAAATTTTAAACTTTAATTTTTTTTCTCTCCTTTCCTATTATTCTTTTTAATTTTTTTATCTGTTATTTCCTGACACATATTTATTTTAATGTTATGGGTTATATAGATTCAACCATATCATCTCCAACAACTCCAACTTCACCATCTTTACCGAGCCCTTTACAGCCTACTAAAATATCAAAAACTTTACCACCAAAAGTTATTTTACGTATTGTACATTATCTTCCCTTGCCTTCTCTTATAAATGTAGCTTTGGTTTCAAGACGTTTTAAAGTATTAGTATATGATGATGAAATTTGGGCAAATAAATTAGATATCATGTTAAAACACGATACGGGTGCTCTTCATAAATTATTTGGTATATACTATACTATTTTTATTTATTTCTAAATATTATTATAATATCTATTTATTATTATTATTATTAGTAGACATATATATATATATATATATATATTAACTAACTTGACCCACCTTTTCTTTTATTTTTATGTATTTATATAAAATATGAACTGAATAGCGGAGATGAACAAGAATAATGATAATAATAGCAAGAAAATAGGTTCATTAATAGATAAGGAAGAAGATGGTTTTTTTTATATCAACAACAAACCTTTAAATACATTAATACCTGGGCTTAGTACTGATCCTTATAGTACTCGTGCAAGAGCAAAATCAACTGGTGAAGCAAGAGAAACATTCAAACAAGTTTATTCTCAGTTAATACCCTACTATATAGACCTTCGACATAGACACAGTAAAGAATCGAAAATTTTGACTGACTTTGGGACGAAACCAATAGAATGTGGAAAAATATTAAATATGCTTGGGGGAATAGGTCAGGCACACGTAGTGGATGATTGGAAAGAAGTAAGAGCTTGTAAAAAGTAAAAATAAAAAAAGGGGAAAGGGGTTAGAGAGTAGGGGAACCATTCATCACTATGAAAATTAAATAATATATATATATACTGATAGATAAATGATGGCGTCAATGCTTTATGTCAATATTTTGAAAGTGCATCTTTACATGAATTTGAAGTAGCTTATGATAGTCAAAATATGGATGATATGAAGGTAATTTTACAACATATAAATATATTTTATTTATTTATATTAAGGATAAAGTTACCATGGTAACTTCTTTTTCGATTTTTTATTTTTTTGATAGGTCTATGCCCACGCGTTGGTTGCATTGAATGGGGGTTCTATATGTATACAAACGTTTATTCAAAAACATCAAATATTTTACGATAATCCGTTTCGTCCTGAAGATAACTTGACGTGAGTATATATATTTCGAAAGATGATGATGGGATAAATTAAAATGGGATAGCATGTATATTTACATTGATTATTTTTTTAGTGTGTCAAAAAGTGATTTAGATCCATTTAATAAATTTATATCAGCCATCAAAAATGAATTGCAACAACAGGCCCATGTAGTCAACAATGTGTTCCCTTCTAACGTGGACGTGTTTTATATATTTGCTGACCGTGTTTTCGAAGATGTGGTAAATAATAAACAATATTAACAATGATAATGATATAAGAAATAGATTAAACCAGCATAAAATGACTAAAGTTTTCAATAACTTTTATTATTATTATTATTATAGATTGCTGAATATCTGACGCAGTTGATGGGTTTAGCTCAAGAAAAAGGTACAAAAATTTATCTTCATACCACTTCATTGGCATTAACTCTAATATTGACCTTGGTGGAAGTCTTGGTGGATACAGAATTGCCTTGTCACTTGGATAAAGAGAGAGGTACCAATTTATTATTTAAATTGTTGCTACCATTTTTGGATGATTATTTATATGAAGAACAAGCTTATGTTAATAAGGCATGCGAAGAAGCTATTGAAAACTGGGTAAGTCATATATATATATATATATATATATATGCGTGTGTGTGTGTGTGCGCTTGTGTGTGTTATTTATTAGCATTATTTTTTTAAAAGAAAAAAAATGAAAAAAAAAAAAAATTAATAGTATCATTTATCTAAAATTTACGCATTTCTCTCTCTTATTTCTTTTAAAGAATAATAGAAAAAATTTGAATCAAGATGATGATTCCAAAAGACTTACCAATCAATCGCGGGAAACTTTTAAAAGGTAGAATAATAAAATAATTGATATTTAATATATATGTATATACATCTGAAATAGAAATATTAAATGAATATATCTTAGAAATTATTTATCAGCCTTTAAAAAAGTAATAGCTTTACCTGTCGATCTGGTATCATCAGCTGCAACAACTATAGCATCTCCATTTCAGAGGTCTTCTTCAGCAACAAATATTAACAAAGAAAACGAGACACCTGTTGTAAATGTAGAAAATAACACATCTCAAACAACACCAAACTCAACACCTAGGTCTTCTATTACAGGAACAAGAAATAATAAAAAAACATCATCTATAACATCCTTTGATTCTTTAAATTCTCCTACATCTTCACCAACAAAAAAATCACCAACACCTAATAATAATAACAGCCATGTTGTATCTAGAAACTCCTCTTCAGATGGTGTCAACCCAACAGATATTTTAGAAACAGCACAAACACAATTAGATATGATGCAAGATTTACTTAGTTTGGAAGTGGCTTTACATTTGGTTCATGTTAATAAAGACTCTGAACGTCGTGTTCAGAGATTTATAGATATAGGTTTTCCTGGTAGAATGAAGCAAAATATGTAAGTAAACGCTTATTATTTATACTTAAATAAGACGAATACACAATTCTTTTATTTATTTTATTTATATTATTATAGACAAACGACATTTGAACAGATATTTATTAGATTATTAAAAGCCTTGGGACCTGAACATATTAAACCAGCTTTTGATAAGTAAGTTAAACCTAATATATATACACATATGTTTACGTTTACAATTATATCTATTATTCATAATATATTCATGTTTATATATTAATAGAGCATATGAAAAACTATTACAATATAAACCAAAGATAGAACTTTTAAGTAATAATGATGACGTTCCACCATTGACAGATTTTTTTGAGTTGGTACATGTTGCTGATGTGATACAACAAATGGTACAACTTTATTATGATGAAGAAATGGTAAGTTTAATTTTTTATAAAGCATATTATTATATATTACATATTCTAATTATATATGTTTATAATAGACTAAATTTATTGATAGACATGATTTTATGAATGAAGTAAATAAGGAAAAGAAAGTATTTGAAAGAATGCTGGATGATTGTGTAGCGCAAGGAATGGATCATGGTATACAAGTTTTGTTAAATCAAGTTGAAATGATATTAACTGGTGAACAATTGGCTAGTGATTATAATCCACAAGATTCAATGATTGATTTACAACCTACAAAAGCGTGTTTAGATACTATTCAATGTTTGAAACGGAATACATCCATGTTAAATGGTGCTGCAGAAAAATCAACCATGGATTTATTCTTCTCTGAAGTTGGTCGCCGGTTCTTTGAGTAATAATAATAATGATAATAAATTGGAAGAATGTATTAACTTGTTGACTCATTTCCATTATATATTTATTTTTATAAAAAATAAAAATAAAAAAAGGGTGCTGTCTAAACATTTAAAAGCCCAAATAGTGAATGATCAAGGTGGAATCAGATACATATGGTAAAAAAAAATACAAACACATAAAAATGGACATACAGTGGATATTTTTTTTTAAAAAAAAATTTAATTCTATTTTATAGTGATATAAACGCTTATTACAACTTTATGTCCTCTTTAAACCAAAAACAAGTTACCCCGTATTTTCTTGCATTAAAATCATTGGCTAACCTATACATTATTGATTCACCGCATGATATTAAAAATGTTATTCACGATTTGGAAAGATACCATGGATTAATGAGAGTGGAAGATTTATTTGAATTTGCAGCTTGTAGAAGTGATTGGCCTTTAATTAAAAAAATAGTACAAAAGGATATGACAGACTGTATTATTATGTAGATAGCTTATTTTATTTTATTTTCATTTTTATTTTTTAAAGAGTAAATAAAAAAAATATTTATTTTACCCACACAATGCGCTATTATCACATGTAAATGAGTAATACAAAAAAAAAAAAAAAAATATCATAACAATAATAATAAAACTATAATCGTTGGTAATTTTAGAGTATAATACAATAAAACATAATAGTTTATTAAATCATCTACTTTTAATTAAAAATTTAATTTGTACCAAATAATTGACGGAAATAATCACCTAAAAATTATTGAAAGAAATAAAGAAAGGAATAGAAAAGTATTAATTATTTGATGTGCCTATACCTATTTTTTTTTCAGTTTATTATTATTTTTATTTATAGTTTACCTAAAGCCACCATACAAAGAGTTTGCCACATACCAAGACCTGAAAAAAATAAACAAATAAATAAAAGATTAAAATTCCTATACCCAATTTTTTTAAAAAAGAAAAAAAAGAAAAAACACTTACCGATACGAGGAATAGCGCCTCTATAGAAACCTTTGAGGCCATTATTTTGATGGATCCATTGAGCAGCCTTAAATATAGTCATGTTTTGAGGTCTACCTTCAGTTTTCACCTGACTTTGCATTTCTACACGAATAACTTCGATAGGTTGATTCCAACAAGACAAAGCACCGCCCACTATTGAAGCTAAAGCTTTATCTGTAGCATTTAACTTCTTGATACTCTCTGCGGTATCAGCATGCTGACCATAACGAAGTTTAGCTATGGCCTCTTGTGTGTAACGAGTAATACCAAAACGTGATGCCCAGTTGGTACATTGACGAAGAGCAACAGCATTAACACCTTTATTGATTCCACGAATACCTTCTTTTTTAAAAATATCGCCAGCTATCTTAAATGTAGATTCTTTGACGGCCGATTTATGTCGAGTTACTTCTACTGTTTTCATAAAAGTACAAAAACCCATTGTACTGTAAGCTTGAGCAAGACCACCAGCCTATTTTTTTAAAATTAATCATAATTATAATTATATAATAGAAAAAAATGAGAAAAAAAAGTGGTCGATAGTACTATTTCTAAGTATCTCGTTTTATTTTATCATTTATTTTAAATGGTTACCATGCCACCTGCAATGCCAGCCTAGATAAAAATATAATAAATAAAAATAATCATAATTTAAAAAAATAAAATCAGTACCCACCAATATATGTCAAACAAAACACAAATGCACACATGCACATATATATATACGCGCTATTTTATGTAAATATAAACCTACCACAAATGGGGAAGCTCCAGCAACCATAGCACGATACTCAAATTCAGAAGCAGTAAATAATAAAACTGCACCTTTAGTAGCACCTTCAATCCAAGCCCATGGAATTAAACCTTGATAAAATCCGAAAATACCTCCACGACTGTAAACAGTGGATAAAGCTTGGACTAACGATTGACCTCGATTGGCAGCTAGCTGCGTTTTGACCACTTCAAAAGGTTGACCCAAAGTAGATACTTCAAATAAATTGAGAGCTACGTAAAAGATATATAAAAAATAAAGATAGAGGAAGAAAAATTCATTACTATTCAAACATACATATATATATACTTGTAAAAAAAAATAAAAAAGTAAAATAAACTTACAAGCACCAATAGCCAGATTAGTATAAGATATAGGTTTCTTTTCAATATGAATTATAGGTTTAGTGTCAGTAACAAGAGCAGCCATGATTGTTCAAATATTTATAATTTATGTATATATATAAGAAAAAGGAATAAAAACAAAAACAACAAAAAACAATTAAGGAGGAATAAAAGAGAGAAGAAAAGAAAGTTTTTAAAAAAAAATCGACTTTAAATTTATGGCAGTAACTGAAAAATAATCTGGATTCAAAGACCGCACCGCCCATAAATCCTTATTTAACAAACTAACTTGCATATAGCGTGTTTCATTGCCTGGCAAGTATTAAATTAAAATAAAATATAGAATTAACAGTTTATAAAAAATTAAGTAAAATAAAATAAAAATGATATACTTTTCTGTTGAAGGAAAATATATATATGATTCATTTTTTAGTTAGTTTATAAAAAATTACAATATCGTTGCACTTTAAACTATAAACAGATATAAACATTAATTCATTTTTATATAATTATATTTTAAAAAAAAATTTATAAGTATTGGCAAATCTTCATCATTTTTTTAGAGGTACGAATAAAATTTCCCATAAAAATAATCGGTACTACAGTTATTTAACTTAATTTTTTTAAAGCACTTTTGTAAAATAATCAGGCGTTTATTTATATACACTTTATATATATATATTATATTAATCTTGTATTTTTTTTTCTTTAAAATATAAAAAACTAACATTTTTTGGATACTTTTTTGTTATCACCATAGCAACAATAATCCTCTTTCATGATTTTTTTATTCTTTTTTATATTAATATTATTTATATATTAAATTGATTATCACCTAAACTATGATGCCTTCTAAGTATAGGAGAGGATGATAATGATTTATTATATTGTTGTATCATATAACGAGTAGAATGTGGGCGATGAAACCAACGAGGAGGAGGTGGATTCATCATAGATGGTGGTGGTACTTGACTATATCCTCCAGAATTTCTGCGTATAGGCAGCGGTGACACTAATATATCATTTGTTAATGATCCTGTTGGACATGGCCAGAAATGATCCATATCCATATATTGAGTAGACGGTGGTGGTAATGACCGCTGTTGCCCTTGCCAATGAGGATGGTAAATTGCTGATGATGATAGCATTGGATAATAATAAGCTTCTTCTTCTTCTTCATAGCTATTCTCTTCATCTTCTTCATCAGAATAATAACCAGATGATGACTCGGAGTGATGTGATGATATATATCGTGGTGTTTCTATATCTTCTGTAGAAAAATAAATCGGTTGTTGATAAAATGGGTGTTTGTGTTGACCTGCATCATAATAGGATGAATGATCGTTTTCATTAAAAGATGGATTTTCATAATAGAATGAATCTTCAATTTGATCATTATTATCATTTTCACTTTCTTCATCGTCTTGAGTATAAGAGGGCGTAGAAAGTGGAAGAGGGTTAGCTAAAACCTTATATTTTAATAAATTTAGCTGTCTTTGCTGTTGTTTTTGCTGATGCTGTATTTGTCGCCCTTGTTGTAAAGATAATTCTTTGATTTTATCTTGATTTTCCTTAATTGTACGTAATAAATCTTCTTCTACTTTTCTGCGCTCTTTTTCCAACCTTATCCAGTCCTGTCTTTCAAGCTGGATTTCCTTCATTTGCTGTCTTAAATATTCTACCTCATCTATAAAAAGAATATTAATAATAATATGAGCAATTGTATATATTTTACCTGTTATATTTATTTATTTATTTACCAAGAGATATAGCTTTTTTCGTTGTTGGTTGATCTTCCAATACAAGAGTTTTATCATTCTGATCAGCATTTAATATACGACGAGTTGGAGGGATTACCTTTTTTGGAGTTGGCATTTGAAGCAAAGAAGGAGATGATAAAGTGGCACGGTTTTGAGAATAGATCATTGTTGATGATGATGAAGTGGTTGAGTGTGATATTGATTTATTATTATTAATATTATTAATATTATTATTATTATTATTATTGCTATTATTATCAGGCGAATTAATTGGTGATGGCGCTGTTGATTTTTCTGGTGTTTTATTTCTTATAGTTAATGGAATATTAAAAGTCATGGGTAATTGATAATAAGCCATTGGTGAAATACCATCTTTATTGTTGTTATTGTTATTATTATTAGAATTATTATGTATTAATCCAGGAGAAGGTATTGGTTTTGGATAACCTACAAAATCCAATATATCTGAAGGTGATTTAGCACGGGAAAACATAGGTGGAAAAGGTTGCGCCAATATACCTGAAGTATCTATATCTGTTGTAGAAGCACTTGTCCTTTTCCTTCTTTTTCCTTTTATTTTGACTTCTTTTTCTTCATAAATATCTTGTTTTTCATTACATTGGTTTTGTTGTTGTTTGATTTTAAAGAAATTGCCAAATACCATTGCTATTATGTTAATATACTAAAATAATAATAGAATAAATAATAATAATAATAATAATAATAAAATAAAATAAAAAGCAAACAAAAGAATTATTTTTATTATTTTAAAAAAAAATTAATAAAAAGGTACTCTATTTGTTTATCATTTTTATTTATTTATTTATATATTTATTTACCACTTATTTGTTGTTGTTTTAAAGTTCTTATTTCCATTTTCACTATACTCAATAACAGCTAAACAAAAAGAGTATCAGTATTGTATCACCATAAATTTTGGTCATGCCTTCATATATATATATATATATATATATTCAATTGTAAATTACCAAATATAAAAAACCATCACATACTCAAAAGATTGTTGCTCAACAAAAATACTTTATGTTGCTACATAGATTGATCGCTTCATATTGATGCTTTTCTTTTAAAATGATAATAAAGTTAATTTGTAATAAAAATAATAAAATAAATATAATGGTAAATGGATTTTATTTTACTTATTTCGTTTTACTTTACCATTTTAATTTGACTTTACGTTATTAAGGAAACCTTTTATAACAGTGCAATCTAATAAATGAATGACAGTATTAAAATAAAATATGATTATAAAAATGTACTATAATCCATTTATCATAGTTGAAGTTTATTGATGGTCATATAAAATAATTGATTGCAATAAATAATAAACTGAGCAGAATAAAGAGAAAAATAAATTGAAAAGCCTAGTTTTAAATAAAAAATTGCATCACAAATTTTTTATACTCTATAATTTTTTTTTAAAAAACGCTACATGAAAAAAATCACTATACATTTCACTAATATAAATTATAGAATTTACATTATTACCGCTATTAATTATTAAAAAATAACACTCCTATTTATTGGGTAAAGATGACAATATTACTTCTTCATATATATATGTATAAAATAAAAAAATATATTAAAAACTAAATTAAAGAAAATGCTCAAAACATTCTCATGATCCCATATAGAGCATAGAGAAGTTTAAAAGTGGTAAAAAAAAATTTTTTATAAAAAAAATTTTAAATCATCCTGTATGACTTAGAGATATATGTTATTAATGACTGTAATTGATCAACTTTTATTTTACCATGATAGTAATAATAATAATAAAATTAGATTGGGCAACCTCATCTATACGTATTATCAAAACATTATGACTTCAAGTCCTAAGAAAATTAATACAATAATAATAATAAAAATATTATGTTAGAAATTATATAAAAAAAGATAATATTATTTGCTTCAATACTTTAAATGCTAATAATAGTATTTTTTTATGTACATTTTTATAATTAACATTGGACAAAATTAATGGTGAATAAACAAATATTGAATAACCAGCAGTGGAAAATGGAAAGTTCGGCAATGTCTTGAAACTTTTTTTTCTTTTTATAACAAATCAAGTTCATTCAATCAATTTATAATGAAAGTTTGGCGAAAAAGGCTAAATATGACATATAGATTGGAGTATATTAAAAAAAGGCCAGCTATTTATTTATCTATCCCTATGCCACAAGACTGCCTTGATAATAGCCAATTATTATTTAAATATTACCATCACCATGTACAACAGATAATACAATAAACATACTTTCATCAATAAACAGAAAAACAAATATTATATATACTAATATAGAGTACAATTCAGCTACTATTTTTCGGCTTCTATCTTTCATTATGACCACATACTCTATTATCATTATCAGTCATCATTTCATCATAAAATCAGTTATTGAAGAGTTGTTCACAGATTACACATTGCATACAGTGACTATTATTATTATTATTATTATTATTATTATTATTATGAAAGTTAGGACCAATCAATAAATTATATAAAATTGATACCGCTAAAAGTTTTACTACATTAATAGAACTGAAAAATATGAAAATAGGTAAAATAATTAAAAACAAGTTAATATATTATATATAAAAAAAGAGACAAAACAACTAGGTAAAATTCCTTGAGTAGTTTGTTTTTATTATAAATAAAAATTAAAGATTGTAAAAGTAATTTAATTCTGCTCTGGTTTTTATATAAAATAATATTTCGTTTTCAAATGATTAGCGACATTAATCAATATGATTTATAGTCCCATTATAATGATCTATAATTGTGGTCATTGGTTCTTATATAAATTGATGTAACAATTTAGTTATATTCAATATAGTAACTTTTAACAATAATTCTATAAAGCTTAACTTAACAGTTTAGAGATAATAACATATCAGAGTTAGATTTGAACCTTTATTTAGTGTAGCTATTCAATTTAAAAAAATTTATTCATTTTAACCTCATTGCGCTTGACAATTATCATCATTATTTTACTATATAATATTTACTATTATATTATATAAAATAGTAACACATTTATTTACTATAAGATAAAATAGACTGATACTACAAGAACGTTAAATAAAAATTAATGACATAGTTACCAACTTGTTAATTAGATCGCTACAGTATTACCGGTACCACCATCTTTTATTATTATTACTAAAATTACGGTAATGTCTATTTCATCCTTCAAACCCCTATTTACTACACTTTATATACCTCAGCATCTAATCAACAAAAGTGGCTAAAGAATTAAATTGTTCTTTCAAACCTTTTTTTTTAAAAGAGAAAAAAAGTACTGCTGCGCGATAGATCCGCTTGGATTATTTTAAAATCCAGACTAACACTCTGATTGGCTAACAATTTTTCTAACATTTTTATTATTACTTTCGATGTTAATTTTATTTAACATATTTCATACTAAATTTTATTATTATTTTTATTAACAAA
This sequence comes from Cunninghamella echinulata, assembly GCA_025201675.1. Classification (NCBI taxonomy): domain Eukaryota; kingdom Fungi; phylum Mucoromycota; class Mucoromycetes; order Mucorales; family Cunninghamellaceae; genus Cunninghamella; species Cunninghamella echinulata. Next base: position 16,519 of record MU612510.1, read on the forward strand.
AGTTTATATTATTTATTTTATATTATATTTATCAACACTTTTAATGTCATTATTGATATTAAAAATGGAATATCAAATTTTTATTTTAGTATAAGTACTCGACCTTTTTTTATTTTATTTTTGAAAAAACTTCAGTTAATTTTAAAAAAATAACTTATAACAAATAAGTCTATTAACTCATCTTTTTAACTAAAGATTATATTTATTTTATATTAATATTGTCAATTACTATCCAATATTATTTTATATTATTTTATTATAATAATCGTTGATCTTTATCCGATATTATATTTATTTTATTTTATTTTTACTTTATTTATATAATTGTTAATCTTTATCCAATTATATATTTTATTTCATTTTATTTTATTTATTTTAGTAATGTCGCCCAAGCGGATGAAGCTGACGGTGCTTAAAATTTTGATTTTTAACCTCCGAATCGCAACCTCTGAACCGACAACCT
>MU612511.1:0-16953 GCA_025201675.1 Cunninghamella echinulata
AAATATTATAAGGTATTATAGTATATGTTGCTGTTGTTGTTATTAAAGAAAAAAAAAAAAAAAAAAAAAGAAAGAAAAGAAAAAAAAAAAAGCGTTTCTAAACAAAAAAATAAAAATCCTTTTTTTATTTTTTTTCCTTTCAAGCTTGTGATTATAAAAAACAATTAAAATCCCGTCAAGTTTTTTTAAAAAAAGTAAAATTATAAGAGTAAGCAGTTTTCGTATATGGTAAATATAAAAGTTATCAATTATATCTTTTGGTGATAATAATGATAAGATGGATCATGATATTATATTATTTTGTTTTTTATATTTTATTTTTTATTTTTATTTCTTTTCTTTTACTTTTTCTTTTCATAAAGGTATATTTCTGTTTTTTACTACTTGTATCCCCTGGTATATTTCGAAAGGTAAAAAGAAAAGGAAAGAAAATGGCTTACTATAAAAGGACTGAGGGAGCATCTGACTCTTGTCATTTTGGTTGATCTCCAATTACGTTTTTGGTGTTAAAATATTTAACCGATTCACCTTTTTTTTCTAATATGGTTAAAGCCATTTTTACTTTGCTTCTTTTATTATTAAATATATTTTATTGGTTCGTTTATTCTAAATAAACATTCGTTATTATAGTAATATGTATTTATAGGAATGTGTATGTCTTTTTTTTTTTGGATCTTTTTTTTTAATATATTATTTTATATTCGATTTCTCGGTCTTCTCTAGTTTTATATAATCATAATAAAAAGCAAATGACCAGCTCTTCTAAGCTCTAGCTTACGTAAACTCAACGAGGGAACCCGACAAAAAATTAATATAATACATGGGAAATAAACTAAATTTAAAAAAAATTATAAAAAGGGACCCTTTTTTTTCATAATCCCTGTTTTTTTTATTTTTCTTTATTTTTTTTATTTTTTTTATTTTTTTCATTTCATTTTAATTTTTATATTATTTTTTATTTTTTCATTAAATAATAATAATAATAATTATAAGGATGAATAAAATAATACTCTTATTTTTATTAATCAATACCATTTATTATATTGGAGCAAAAGGGCAGGGTTCCTTTCCGTTCGAACAACCAGGCATTAATGCTTTGCCAGCCAATAATCCAATGAATCAACCATGGATATGGCCATTGCCACAACATTGGGAAAAGGGGGATCAAACCTTAGCTATTGGTCGCTCTCTTCAATTTGATTACCCAAGAAAAAATGATATCTTAAAGCAAGCTATAAAAAGATATCAAGATCATTTATTTTATAATAAAGATAACTTTCCTATGATTCCTTATAACTGGTCTACAAGTCATCAAAGCAAAGGTACAATTAAAAAAGTAATAATTCAGTTACAAGACCCAAATGATTTAAATTTATCCATGACAACTGAAGAATCTTATGAATTGGCGATCCCTACTGCCGATGTTGATAATAAAAAGAAGAAAAATACTGTCTATATTCAAGCCAAAAATGTCTTTGGTGCTTTGCGTGCTTTAGAAACCCTTTCACAAATCATTCAATGGTATCCAAACCTTGAGCGCTTTGTTATTCCTAATGCTCCTTGGTCCATTCGTGATTATCCTAAATATCCTTTTCGTAGTCTTATGTTGGATACATCTCGTCATTATTATGATATAAATGATATTAAAAAGGTGATAGAAAGTAAGTGTTTTTTTATTTTTTTTTATTCATCCATCTTTTTATTATTTCTGCCTATATGTCTATTCAATTTATTTTATTTATAACCAAAATGCTTTTATTATTGCTACTTCATAGCCATGTCCTGGAATAAGTTTAATGTATTCCATTGGCATATGCTGGATGCTACTTCTTTTCCTTATCAATCAAAAGTTTATCCAGAGTTATCCAAGAAAGGCGCTTATTCTCCTATCCATGTTTATACCCAGAGTCAAATAAAAGATATTGTTCAATTTGCAAAATATCGTGGTATTCGTGTTATTCCTGAAATAGAAGCTCCGGGCCATGCTACTGTAAGTGATTAATATTAAATAAATCAAAGTTATTGCCTTGCTTCACTTATTCATTTTTTATGTTTTTATTGATGTATTATATAAAATAATAATAATAGGCTTGGGGATATGGTAAGATTCATATACTTATGCGATATTAAATAAGAGGAAGACGAAAAAAAAAAGATTTCCCTTTTTTTTTTTAAAAGAAAAATTAAGAGTCGTCGTTTTAATTTTTATCTATTTTTTATACCACCTCCTCAATTCTTCTTTACAATAGGTATACCTGAAATTGTCTCTTGCCTCAACACTGTCCCTTATCCAGGCTATACCGTTCAACCACCATCAGGCCAATTAAATATTGCCCATCCAAAAACAAAACAGGTAGTTCATGCAATTGTTGACGAATTTGCAGAATTATTCCCTGATGCTTATTTCCATGCCTCGGGTGATGAAGTAGTAATGAAATGTTGGGAAGATGATCGAACCGTCCAGGATTATTTAAAAAAGAATAATATGTCTCTTCAAACCTTATTCAATGAATTTGTTTTAGAAATGCAAAATTATATTCGCTCCAAAAATAAAACTGTCATTGCTTGGCAAGAATCTGTATTAGAATATAATTTAACTTTACCAAAGGATACTGTTATTCAAGTCTGGGTTGGGTCGGAAGGGGTGAAAGCCGCTACAGAAAGAGGTTATCATACTATTGTTTCTTCAAGTGATTATTGGTATTTAGATATTGGCTTTGGTAAATAATAAAAAAAAAAGAGTTAGATATTTAGATAATATAATTTTAATTTATTCCAATTATCTTTTATCTTTTTAAATATTAGGACGACCAAGATCAAATCCTTATCCTGAAGATGCTGGAGCTGGGTTTAATCATTGGAATCGTATGTATTCTTATGATATGAGGGCAAATCTTACTAAAAAAGAAGCTGATTTAATTATTGGTGCTGATATTCCACTTTGGGTAAGTTGATCACTTATTAATGAAACATTTGATTTTAATTAATTTTATTAACATGATGTTTCTTTTTTTTTTATGATATCATTGACTCATTTTTTTATTCCCAATTTTTCTTTTGTTAGGGGTAAGTAATACATATATATATATAGTAAATTTTATAATCAGATAAACAGCGATCAAACTATTTATTTATTTGTTTGTTTGTTTATTTATTATTCTAGTGAATTGGCTGATAAAACTAATTTTGAAAGTCGTATATGGCCAAGAGCAAGTACAGTGGCTGAAAGATTATGGTCAGGTTATGAAACGCCTAAAGGTGAAAAAATGACTAGTGCCGACGCTATTCTTCGTTTATTACCTTGGAGAGAACGTATGTTATTACGAGGAACCATGGCATCACCTTTAAATCAAGGTTTCTGTACACGTAATCCATTAGACTGTTTCCAACCACCTAAAAAACAATAATTGTAATTCTTTTTTTTTTTTTTTCAATGAATTTTTTTATATAAATTATCGTCATAGTACAACTATTATTCATTTAAAGGATATACCAATTAATTTATTACTAATAGTAATAATAATAATTCTTTTTATTATAAAAACACGATCTTTTTTTATTATTATCTATTATATTAAATGTACATTTATATATTTATACAATTATCTACTTTATATTAAAGAGGAGTAAGTTCAACATGTGTAAGTTCAATGAAATCTTCCCAAACTCTTTCATAGACTTGAGCTTTACAAAGTTGTTTTTGTTGTCCATTCAAAGTATCAACAATAAATTCAAATCGATAATTTGTTCCTGCAACAGTCTGAGTTTCTATTTTAAGCACTTCGCCCAATTGATATTCGTTACCATTTTCCCTTTTTTCATTAAGCTGTTTCAATACAAAAGCTAATGCGTTATCCACACCATCGTAAGCGCGAGTTTTTGTTGACCAACCACCAAGTACAGGTATATTATCCACTGTTATATAATAAAATACATTTTCAGTAAATAAAAAATAAATAAATAAATGAAACTAATATAGTATTAATATTATTATTTACTTGCTATGTTTGTTTATAAAATGTATGAAGAAGAAAAAGAAAGGATAAAAGGAAAAACGAAAAATGCAAGAATTGATTTTATTTTATAATTATCGTTTTTTTATATTCCCCGCACTTAAAAATAATTATTTATTTACCTTGCATTGAACATCCCAAAAAGAATGAGATAGCCGTATTTTTTTTTTTTTACCAACCAACCAATAATAAAAAGCATTATAGAATAGCAAAATCAAAGATGGCTTTTATAATTGTTTCTTATACTGATGTTTTATTACAAGGCAGTTGAGGCCAAATGTAGAACGATAAGTAAGAGTGAAGAAGGCAATGTTTCTTACGGTCACTGTTGATCAAGGTATGATATAGTAACTTTCCATCTGGTATATTGTGTACAATATGGATAAAAAGTAGAATATTTTATTTTTTAAAAAAATTCTGTCCAAGCAAAAATTTTGCCAGCAAGAGCGGTCATTGAATTTTTTTAAATGTTAGTACTAAATTTTTTTTCACCACTTTTCTCTTTCTTTTTACCTTACTTTTTTTTTAATAACATAAAAAAAAAATGGACGAAAATATTTCACCAGTTTCTACACCAAGAAGTGAAAATGTATAATATATAAATGAATTGATCAACTATTAAAATAATAATAATAATAATAATACTAATAGGAATCAAATTTATGTTTACTAATTTATTATTGTTATTGTTTTATATTATTTTTATAGTCTTCACCAGCTCATCCATCTTTAAAAAGCAACAATAGTTATAATAAAGGCCAATCAATATTAAAATCAAACATACTACAACATGAAGACACTAATAAAAAGGTAATATATATGCTTAACTTAAAAATGATATATATTTATATACGTATGTTAGATTGATAGTCTCATGATTTATATTTAATATTGATTTGTTTTATTTTAAATTATATACACAGAAAAGTAACAAGAATTTATCGTCGCCAAAACGTACTCCTTTACAAGATAAAAATACAAGTACCATTGTTTTACCTAGTACTAAAAAAACATTATCTAATTATCAAGAGACTTCATTGGATTCTTCAATACTAAGTAAAGAAAATCATTTTAACACAGCTCCACCTAAAATTCAAAATACAACTTCGCCTCGTCGTCATCATCATCATCATCATCATCAATCACCTTTATCACCATCACAACAACAAAATCAATCAAAAAAAAATGTACAATTACTATTATCACCATCTAATAATAATAAAACAAAAGATATTCATTTAATATATCCTGATCATTCTTCTTTTTCATCACTTTTAAAACATAATGACGACTCAACAACAACCCCGCCATCTACAGCAAATAAAGAAAATAAAAATAAAATAGTACCATCTTCTTCTTCATCAAGCTCTCATACATATAATTTAACCCATCGTCTTTATAAGGAACAACAAAAGGAATTGGAAATCAAATTAAAAAAGGCCAATCAAGAAAAGGAAAAATTAGTGATAGCATTAAAGCAAGAAAAGGAAAAAACATTAGTTTTAAAAACATGGTTTGAAAAGGCTACTTTATTAATCCAACAAATTAAAACTATAGATGAAGATATCGATGATAGTATCGATATTGTGAAAGAATACGAATCCATTATGGAGGAATTAGAAGTGGAAATGCAACAAGATAAGTTAAAACAGGATGAAATTGACCATTTAATGAATCTTATTCCTGAAAAAATGATGGAAGTTGAAGAATTAAAATCCTCTCTTGGCAAACAATAAAAATATAGTATAATAATAATAAAACAAAGCAAAACAAAAAATCATCTTCCTTTCACTTTACTCTTTACTCTTAGTTACGATTTTATTATTAATATACATTAAATTATAAAATTAAAAAAGCTAGTGGAAATATATATGGTATTTACATTGATTTTTTTTATGTGTTTTAAAATGAAGGTGTAGCTTATACCCAATTAAAAAAGAGTAGAAAGAGAAAGATTAATGAAAGGATGGTTTTTTAAAATCCTGGAAAAAAAAAAAAAAAAAAACTGAAGCCCTAAAAAATATTAAATAACCCCCGCCCAATCTTTTATTCATATTCATTTTTTTTCTTCTATAAGAAACTTTTTTCACAATGAATTACAACTACAAATATTAGCATCATGGTTCTCTAATCTAATTTACGTACATAAAAGATCACTCATGATGATATAATGGCTGGGTATATTACTATATAGACTGTTATTTTATTATTGATCACCTTAATAAAATAAATATAACATACCACCTGAAATTTTATTTCATAGTTGCAATATCCAACAAGAAAAAAAAAGGAGCATTACTTCATTTTACATAATCATTCTTTTATTAAATGAACTTGTAATAAATTCAAAGAGTATTTTGATAAAAGAAGGAGGAAATAGTTTATTGATCGGAAAAACAAATAAAGATTATTTACATTTACACAATTACCAAAGCAGATACCAGTATTATTAGATCTGCTATATTCACTAATACCATCATATCTAGAAACGGTTTACAAACCAGCTACTCATTGAATATTTCAAACAATTTAATGAGGAGATGGTTGGGATATTCGCTTCTGATAAGAATATTAATCTTGGTAAAATTTATATTGATGATGCTATTATTAATGGAAATATGACTAATGACACTTTGATAGACGAAATCAAATAATTGGTTCCATATTAATTTTAAAATGCGAATTTAAAGATATGGACTGTAATTTCAGGATACATATATTAGTACGCCTGCACTTTTATTTAATATCATCAATCCAATTATTCTTCGACTTGGCTAAAAATTTAGTGTAAAATGTTTTAAGTAATAAGCTTTCTAGAGTTTATAAGGAAATTTAATAAATTTCAAAATGAAAAGTTTAATGATATATATATATGTTTATAAAAAAAATTTTTTTATAATGTTTTATTCTTATTATTTCAATTTGTTTGTATGTTTACTTTTTACCTGTAATTTTTAAATATATATTAAAAAAAAAATTAATTCATTAGTTATTTGTTTTAAAAAAGCACAAGATATATACCACTAATGGTGAAGAACATATTTTTTTTGTGATTATGCTAATATAAAAAGATAACTATGAGGAAACTATTATAATTTAAATAAGAGTGATAGTGATAAAAATCAAAAAGTATTGTATATATATAGTTTAGAAATAGATCGGGATCCTCTAGAACTTCATACATAATATAAAACACTTGGTGTACCAAGTGAAAAACCTTAATTTTATTATTATTTCTAACGCTTGGTTTTTGTTTTAGCGACAGGATTGTTCTATAAATTAGTTTTCCTATTCATACAAATTATTGTTACTCTTAGTATTTGATTTTACTGAATATATGTCAACTATCCATTTAACGTATTTATATATGACAAAATAAAGAAAAAGGAAAAAGGAAAAATGTAAAGAATAAATACTTGACTTCAAATCCCAGATGGTACAAAACTTTAAAAGATTATGTAAACTTTATCTAAATATGATTAGGTTTTTTAAAATAATAAAATGATAAAATAATGCAAATTATCTATTCATTTATAATTTTTTTTTAAAAAGAAATAAAGTAAGAAAATATGAATTAGTATAACTAACTATCCCCTTTTCCTATAATAATAAATATTATATAATACATGCCTGTTAAAACGACGTTAAAAAAAAAAAAAAAACATAAAATCAGATCATCACTTGGTAACTATTTACCTTTTATGTATTTTAAAAAATGATTACCTTTAAATCAACTCTTTCTTTTAGTATAATACATATTTTAATATACACACCGATTCTTTTTAATTATTATATTTAAACATATATGCTTGATTGTCTTTATTAGTAAAACAATTACTTAATAGGTTTTGGTTAGGTGCATGAATATTTATATTTATTTAATTTTTTTAGTGTATGGCTATTTTTCAAACTCAAACGGTTTACTTTTTTTAAAAAAGTTTTCCATTTTTTTTCCCTCTCTCTCTTTTCTCTCTCTCTCTTTTTTTTTCTTTTAAAAAAAATAATATCAATATTTTATACACATATACATTTTACATAAATACAATTAATACTTTTAAAACCATATTTTACATATTTGAAAAAATAATAAAATAAAAGATGGGTAAAAAAGGTCAGTTCTCATTATTTGAAAGCTATACATCTGCTTTTCCTCCGAATGAAAACGACCAAGGTAAGTAATAACAATAATTAAAATAGAGCATGGTTTAAATAAAAGAAGAAGAAAATAACATGAAATATATATATTTATATATGATTAGATTCTGAGTATACTCCTTTACCTGATTCTATGGTAATAATAACTCTCTCTATTAGTCACTTTGTCTCTATTATAATTGAGTTGAAGTGTAGTACTAACTTTGTGTTTTTTTTAATACAATAATTTTTTTTTAATCCCAACAAAATAATAGCGTACTTCTACTCTATTGGAACAAATTGGAAAAGACTATGCTTGGAGCGACGAACAAGTAGATCAAGATATTGACGTTTTAGAAAAAAATCGGTTATATTTGGTAATAATAATAGTAAAAAAAGATGGTGGTAAAAAAAAAAAAAAAGAGTTACCATAGAATAGGTCCATAGAGTATTAAAATTATTATTATTATTCATATATTTATTTATAATTATTTTATTAGGTACGTGATTTAAGAGTATTATCAAATCAAAGTTGGCTGGTAAGTTATATCAATACGTTGCTATTTTTTAAATAAATAAAGAAATACAATAAAAGATTGATCGACAAGAGAATAATTTTAATTTATTATTTTCTATTTTTCAATAAATAGTCATTAGAATTATTACCTATAGTACGTGATTTATTACAACAATCTGTTTATCCAAAATTGAAAACTCAAACACCATCTAACACCATGGCCATTAATATGTGGGCAATACCATCTACCTCTTCCTCTTCATTGTCATCATATAGTAAATACAAAGACATGGATGAAAAAATGGAAAAAAAAAAGAAAAAGAAGGAAAAGAAGGAAAAGAAGAAGAAAAACAAATATGCTATGGAAAATAATCAAAATAAACCTGGTGAAGCGGTAATTCCATCAATCTTAATGGGTGGAAAAGACGAAGTAGCCTTGGCTGAACATTTAGATAATTATACCATCACCTCTTCTGAAATGATTGAAGAAGTGCTTAGTGAAGATATTGAAACTATTCGCAACACTATACGAAACGGATCCATTGATTTAGGGAAAGAAGAATCCGTTTTATTAGAAAATGATGATCATCATGCATCCTCAAATGAACGTAAAAAATCAGTTTCCTTTTCCAGTCATGATGGTACTATTTCAACAGCAGCGTCAAATGATAATGATAAAAAAACGAAGAAAAAAGATAAAAAAAAAGTTAGATTGGAAATGGAGCAAGATCAAGATAGTTCCTCATCTTCCTCATCCTCATCCTCTTCTTCTTCTTCCTCATCATCTGACTCTTCATGTGACGAAGCCACTCCTAAGAAACCCACTGGCTCTGCTACTAATATGGATACATCCTTTGGTTTACGTCCTATTAAACCTGTTGGTGGGAATCGAATTCAAGTAAAAACGTCTAATGGGCAAATTTATGAATGTGATAGGTATTGTCCTCATAAAGGTGTAGATTTAACAACATGGGGTCAGGTTCTAGGTAATACCTTAGTTTGTACAAAACATAACTGGCGTTTTAATCTTGATGGGAATGGAATGGGTCCAAAAGGTAAAAATCTTCATCCTTGTAAAGTAAATGATTGGTAAAAATAATAATAATAATAATAATCACCATTATCATCATCAACCAATCATTATAATCTTTCATATATGTATATTTAAATAAGTTTACATGATATATTTATTTTTATTTTTATTTTTGTTTAAATATATAATTACTTTATAAAAAATAATATATATATATATATATATTTATTTATTTATTATGTGTATGCTTTTTTTTATGTTAATAAATTAAATAATAATAATAATAAATATCCTTTTATATATGATTGCTTTGTTTATAAAAATATATACGTAATAAATGATTCTTTTTTTTTATTATGTGCCTTTTTTTTTCTCTATCGATGTCAATAAATCAAATAATAGTAATAATAATAAATATACAAGGTATTCTGCTATTCCAAAATCATCTTTTTTATTTCTTCTTTTTAGATACACCAATAGCATAAGGTTCTACACCATTTTTATATTGTTCAATCCAACCTAAAATATATCTATTATAAAATAATAAAAAGAATATGTATAACATACATATATTAATTTTCTCTATCTATATATCTTTATATTTATTGAACATTTCCTCATTTTTTATTTTGTTATTATACTTTACTTTCTTTGCTTAGTAGGAATACCATGTTCTGTCTTCATAACTCTACTAGGTGTAGTAAATAAGCTATCCCAAGTCTAAAATAAATAAACATGATATAACTATATGTATTAATATATCTATTTTTTTTGTTAATACTTTTTTTTTTAAATAATAACTTACTTCAAACTTGGAACTATGTTCTTCACATCCTCTGCCAATAGTTTTTAAAAATCCTTCTACGTCAGTTATTTGACCTTTTTTTTTAAAAATAAATAAACATATTATTATAAATATATAATTATATATTCTTCTTTTTAATAAAATATATGATTTTTTATTTTAATAATAATAATAATGTATATATATATATATACCTCTTGGTGAAGGAATATTAGTAGTTTGTGTAGCTGATTCAGTGGTGAAGTATCTTACTGATCGACGTAAAATAGGATTGATCATTATTTTTTCTTATTTTTTGAAGGAAAAAAAGTTTGAAAGGTGCAAAAAAAAATTTGATATGATGATTAAAAAAAAATTAAAATTAAAACTCCTTCGATTTTTTCCACCAATGATTCCAAGAAAACTTCTATACTAGTATTTAATCTTTTTCTTTTATTCATTTTTTTATTATTATTAGTATCCCGATATTAAAAGTAAGTATATTATTATATAACATTATTAATGTATTTTTCTCATGAATATCTTTTAAATACATATATATAAGTAATACTGGTTAGTATCAAGGAAAATGCCCTACATGAAGTGAAAAATCCGCTGTAAGTAGGTATGTAAGTAATATAATAACAATAATAATAAAAGGTGAAGGACGATAATATAAATAGATTATATATTTATATAAAAATAGTAAATATATAATGATTTTATCAAATTAAAAAAAAAAGTCTTAAGCATAGACATCGATGGTTAAAATCGTAATAACGGTGGTTAAGGAATCAAAGCACTTTAGTGATAAAACTAGCAATATTTAGAGACTGATTCCTATTAGTACATCCGAAAAACAGTTTGGTCGCGAAGTTTTAATTGATAATAGTATCATTTTATTATAATTAATATTAAAAAAAAGATTGCTTATAGTCATTTTAAAATCAGAAGAATAAATTAAAAACTTATATTCTTGCCTTGAATACGAAAGCCAAGTTTCAAAATTGCATGAAGATACTATTCAAATAACGATAGCGGTCATGATTATTTAGTGGTGAAACTGAAAATGGTGTAAATTGTATATATTTTTAAATAGCTACCACTGTGTCACTATATTCAATTCTTATTTTTATTATTTATTACCATCATGTATTTATAATTCTGGTGTGAGGGAGAAAAGGCCATTCTTCACTCTAAATCTGGCAGTTACTTGTAATACAAATAAACCAACCACACATATATATATATATATATATATATATATTGATTGTACTTTGTTTATTTATTTAAGCCTTTTTATTCTATTTAAATTGATACTAACTGCTTATGGTCGAAGCGATGACAATAGTGTTTGGGTTACTTGAAAATATTTTTTTTTCTTTATTATATATATACATAGATATTATAAAAAAAAAATTCCTTTGTAATTTATTATTATTATGTAAATATTTTGTAATACAATTTATTGGCCGCTGTTATTAAAGATAAATGAAAAAGAATTAAATGGACTGAAAAAACTCATTAACTCATTACGTATTGATTTAATAATAATAATAAAAAAAGCACCTATTCTTCATTGCTATGAATATAACTTTTCTTTCTTTTTTTTTTTTTGCTTGACTATATCGTTATATAAATCTATTACTACTAAGGTGTACAGAGAAATCTATCCATTGTGGATTATATCCATCGTCCAAACTTGATTCAATTACCATTATTAAGATATAAAACTTCTTTAATTTTTGAGACTTGAGCTAAAATATGGCTGACTATTATAATACAACTGAATACATAATATAATTGGATTATAGAATTTATAGAATTTATATTCCTACTTAATTATTTGTGGTTATCTACTTTTAAACTTCTTGTATAATGATCATAATCGTTCTCTAACTTCCATAATACAGTTTTCTTTTTGGTTTATTTAAAATAAGATGTATATATAATGGTTAGTATTAATAACTAGTATTAGGTGGTTAAGCTATTGCAACATAGTAAACGCATACTTTGATGCCCTATGTACTTTATTACCACGCATTATTACTTTGTTACCCGAGAATTTCTTTTAAAGATATGTACGGCACCCATGACTTATTCCATTTGCCTGTAAATAATATGATAAAGTGATGGCTCATTTATAGGATGATCATATTACGTACTTTTCTTCTTTTTTTCAAAAATATAAAAAAAAAACGTGTATTTATGCTTGTATTTTTAGTAAATGAACAGAAATAACTCAGACAAGAAACTAAGTAAAGCATACAATTCCGAATATCCTAAAAATTAAGGGTATATAGATGACGATATGTAATCTTCTCGTTTGCCAAGTCCATTTATTTTTCTTTTTGTTATAAATAGCATCTCATTTTATTCATTTCTTTATTTTTTTCTTTTTTTTCTTTTTTCTTCATTTATTTATTATTTAAACCAATATTATGAGTAAGTTTATTATAACAAAATATTAAATTTTTACCTAATCATCAGTTTTTAATATGTACATATATCTATACTCATAGGTGATACCGAAGAATACCGAGGAAAGAATCCTGGAGAAGGTGAAAAAATCTGCTATGGGTAAGCATATATTACAAAAAATAAGTTTGATAATACGTGATATACGCGATAATAGTAATAATAATAAAAAAGGGTGAGATAAAGAAAGAAAACTCATCTTTTTTATTATTATATATAAATATATAGTGATTATGTCGAATTAAAACACATAGAAACTGATAAATATATTAATACTGATGGTCAAAGCTATGAAGGTGGTAGTGGTCAATTAAGAGTGTTTGCTTCCGACTCCGCTGCTACTTGGAGAATCCTTCCTATTGGTGAGTCCGAAGAACAGTTTGGTTATGAAGTAAGATTTAACTCCATACCTATCTTTTTTTTTTTTTTAAAAAAAAAAAAAAAACGGTTTGATTGATTTTATTTTATTTATTCTTTATTCTTTAATAATAAAGGTTGGTTATGATGATCCTGTCACTTTACAATTAGTTGATTCTAGTGAAAAATTGCACTCTAGCCCTGGTTTCCCAAGCCCTATTACCGGACAACAAGAAGTTTCTACTTACAGTGGTAACGATAGTAATGATAATTGGATTATTAAACCTGCCGATGATGAAAATGAAGATGGCGTAAGTTTTATAAATACTGTACATAAACGTAAATATTCGGTATTATCATTGTGTCGCTATATTCAATTCTCCTATTTATATTTATATAGTTCTGGCGTGGAGGTGAAAGAGTCTTCCTTATTCATGCTAATTCTGACTCTTATTTGTAATAAAAATATTAAATAAACTCGGTTGCGTTGGTATTATTATTTATATATAAACACGTACACTCATAATATTTTATTGTTTATTTATCTAGGCATTCCCATCCTCTTCAACTTGATGATGATAATTTGGAAGTTACTACTTATAATGAAGGTGATGAAAACAGCGTTTGGGTTGTTTAAATATATAAAACATTGTAAAATAAAAAACTATTATTTACTATATAAATATTTTACAAACAGAATTAAAATTTTTGAAAACATAAAATATAAAAAATAAAAATTGGGTCAAAAGAAAAACCCTCTAATTCTATTACTCATATTGTTAGCATTGTAATTATTTACCTTTTTTTTATATAATGCTTTAAAAACTGTACCTTTTTTTATAGTTTGGAATATTTCCAGAAAAGGAAATTGATTTTGTACTCTTTTAATAAAATTTTCAATCTTGATAGTATTTTTTTTGCTTGGTAATATGGATCTAAATAAATGATTATTACTCACAATATAACTTTTTTAGATACAAAACAAATTCTTTTATATTGATAATTATACTGGTGGTTATTGGAAAATAATATTAATAATTTATTAATTTAAACAATAAGGTGAACAAATTGTTTTATATATATACATTAATATGCCTTATTTTATTTTTTTTATTACGTAGTTTGAAAACAAATATAATAGAACATAATAAATAGAATTATAATAAGTAACAATATTGATAATTAAATAGTATATATATATACATACATACACATATATAGTGCATTTGTTTTTAAAGGTTAAATAATATAATAAATCCTTTTAACACTTCGTTCCCAAATTGGGAAACTGAATCTGAAATAAATTCAATGCCTAAAAATATTAAAATAAAAGGGCCGCGTCATAAATTTTTTTTTTAAATTTTCTCTTCTTTTTCTTCTTCCCTTTCCTTTTCTTTTTTTTTTTTTTAACTAGCAAATATATAAATTAAAATGAGTTTCTTTCCAAGTGCCCAACGCCCTTCTCACCTGGTACAATTTAATGCAGGAAAATGCATTCGCGAAAACAATACTATTAAACCAGATTTACGTAAAGGGTAGGTTTGAAAAGGAAATTTAATTAAATATATTATCTATCTATCAAAAAATCAAGAAAGCTTACTTTATACTCTGTTTTTTTTATAGTGTTGTTTATATGGATCAAGTATGATGAAACAAACTATTTTTATTCTTTCTTCATATATATATATATATATATATATATATATCTTCTAAATATTCTTTTATATATGTTTCTTTATATGTATTTTTAGAGTAGTGATCAATTGATGCATTTTTATTGGAAGGAACGTAAGGCAACCGAACCTGAAGAAGTAAGTATTAAAATCTATATTTTATAATTGTTATTAAAGTTAATATTGTTTTCCAACGGCTAAAAATCAAATATTTATGGAAATATTATTAATACAATTTTATTCTATGTATTATTTTATTATTATTATTTTCTAGGATTTAATTATTTTCCCTGATGAAGCTGAAATGGTTAAAGTAGAAGAATGTACAACTGGACGCGTATACCTTTTAAAATTTAAATCTTCCAACGAAAAATTATTCTTTTGGATGCAAAATAAAAATGATGAAAAGGATGAAGAATTGGTGAATAAAGTTAATCGTCTTATTAATGATCCTCAAAGCGTTATTGATGAAGGTAGAAGTGGCCGTATGGATTTCTCAAATGATTCTCAAGATTTAATGCAAATTTTAGGTGATAGCAGTCAAGGTAAAATAATACTACTTTATGATTAACAATAAAAAAAAATAGAACAAAATTAGAAACATATTAAACTTATTGGTAAATTTATTAATATATATATATATATATATGCATTTATTGATATTTAAATTAATTTAGATATTGGTATGTCTCAAGAAAATCTTATGCAATTCCTTCAAGCCGCTGGTGGATTTGGGTAGATAGTTTAATAATAATTATAATAATCAGAATTAGAATCAGAAGCATAATTGCGATGATATAAATAATATATTTATTTTATTAATACTTTTTTTTTATAATTATATATATATATATAGTGGTACCGTCCCAACTTCAAGCCGTTTAGGCGGTGACGGACCCATTGATAATCAAATGGATGTTGATGAATCTACAGAACGTACAGAGGATAATAGACGTTTATCTGGCACTCAAATAGAATCAATAAAAGATATACTCTCAGATATTACCATATTAGAAGATACATCATCAACCACTGCCACTATAGAATTATCAGAAAACGTAAAAACCACTAGTGCCTTAAACCCTTTATTAAAAGATAATGATTTACGATCAGCATTATTCCCAAATGTACCAGCTGTAAATACGGATAGAACTCAAGATGAATTAAATGAATTAGTCGGTAGTAATGAATTTCAACAGTCTTTAAAAAAAATTGAAACCGCTATTCAAAGCGATGTTTTGGATCCTATCATATCATTCTTAAAACTCGGTTCTTCACCAAGTAAGTTTAATATTATTAAATAAATCAGGTTAAGAGGGGTGAGAGGAGATGATTGAATAGAATCATATATATTTACATACAAATATAGAATCAAGAAAAAATTTTAGTTTATGTGCCTATATATTCATTAAACACTGGATTTTTTTTTTTTTAATTCTATAGGCGTCAGTACCTTTTTAAAGGCTTTGGAAGAACAAGCCCAACTTAGAAGTGAGAATAATGAATCTGAAGCCATGGAACATTAAACAATAGTTTCATTTTTATATATATATTTAATTTTTTCCAAAACTTTTTTTTTGAACCATACTTTTTTTTAAAATAAATAAATAAATAAACACACTCATAAATACGCATAAAGCTGTATATTTGGTATTCATAAAAAAAGAGGTTTGATGGAAAAATGCAAAAAAGACGGAATTTGAATTTATTTTTTATATAAAAAAATTGGCCATGAAAATTTTAAATTTCTTTATTTTATTTACCTTTTTTTATTTTTTTTATTTTAACGATAAAAAAAAACATGTTGTTACAATATGTGACTCAATCAGTAAACCGAAGTGCGCAATCTAAACTATATTTAAAAATAAATGCTGCTTTATCTAGCTGTAGACGAACCACTTTACAATATCAATTATATTCAACTGGTAATTAAATTATTATTATTATTTTATATCTGCAAAAAA
>MU612512.1:0-16949 GCA_025201675.1 Cunninghamella echinulata
TTTTTTTACTTTTTCTCTTTTTTTTTTGACTTTAGAATTTCAAATACTTTTTACAATCATTTCATCATTTTAATAAACCATTTTTTTAAAAGGAATTTATAACTAATGTGATTATTATTATTATTTTAAAAAAAAATGATATGATTGTTTTTATTATATATGTATATTAGGGTATAAAAATAAAAAATGAAATGCTGAGATTAAAAATTAAAGAATTTCAGAAAAGTACATTAATGACCAACTAAACTAGGAACTAAAATAGTATGACTAGTAGTTGATTTATTATTTGCTGATGATGCGAAAGGAAGGTGGTGATGATGGGGGTGAAGGGTATTGATTTCAGCCACTTGACCTCTTTGACTTTTACCATTGAAAGGTAATTTTTCAGTCATAGTAAAATGAAGATTAGAAGACATTGGTCGACGTTGAGGTTTAGCATGCAATAGATCCACCCATTTACTAAATAAAGATTTTGTTTGACATAGCCAATCCAAATCGCAATGAAAAGAGATGGGGAAGAAGAGGCGTTCCCCTGAACGTTGTTTGATTATATGAGAAGGAGTTTCATGAATTGTATAACTTAATGACAATAATGAAGAAGCATCGGTTAAAGTAGAACGGCCCATTTGTTTGATATCCATAGAATAAGATTTATGTAAAAGGTTATCAGGAAGATTATTTAATGAATCTTCACTTTCTTTTGAAGAGATCATAGTTACTTTATACAACATGGGGCGACGTAGCACTTTAGAATTATAAAAACGCATTTCTTCATTTTTCTTGTTGACCATGGGAATAAAAACCAACCTTTGTTTTTCTTTTTTGTTATCGTCATAATAAGTATCCTGCTGAGAGAGCTTTACATCCAAAGTATATCTCCATCTAGATTCTTGGTCAAAATAAAGTCTTAAGCCAAGTTCGCCTTGTTCAAACCGTTTTATTATTTCTTCACTAGCCAACTGAGAAAGAAGATGAGCATTATTTAATAAATACAATTGCAAAAGATCTTGAGTTGGTAAATGAAGTAATATGTTTGAAATAATTTCATTTGGCAAAGTAGTTTGCTTGCATAATAAAATCGGAGAAGATTTGCATGAATTTTTTTTAGTATTGTTTTTTACTTGAAAAAGCATATTGATAACAAAACTTCTTTTTATGTTGATAGATAGGAAAATGAAGGAATAATAAAAAAAGATAAACGAAAAAGAAAAAGGAGAACGAATAATAATAATAAAAAAAATTTTAAAAAAGATAAGAGATTAATTTTTTTTGATTTTTAATTTTTATTGGTTCAAAGAATCTTTTTCCCACATCTTCTCCATCACCTGTTGTCTTTATTTAAAAGGTTTCCACGTTTTTTTTTTTTTTCTTTTTCCTTTTCTTTCCTTTTCCTTTTTAAAAATGTATCGGTGGCAAAAGAAATATATGTATATGTATATATACTTGACTCTTTTTTTTTTCTAATACCATTATCTGTTATTCATATCGCTTTTTTTAAATATATATAATGTTTATATTGATGAAACAATAATAATTTTTAATATTCCCATAAAATGCAATAATCATATTACAAAAATAATAATAATAATAATAAAAGGAACATAAGTGTAACATTAAACTATTCATAATTAAATTTTCTTATTACCTGACAACAAAGAAAAAATGATGGATTACAAGTTTAATCACGGATTAATATGACGAGGATAAAAAAAAACCATGGATTTAAACATAAAAAATAAATCATTCATCCGAATTTTAATGATAGAGCACACACAGCAAACGAGCACTTGGTGGTCTAATTCATCGGCTATTCTATTTTATTGAACGATGAATCACCAGATTTATCATACCAATTAAAAAGTCACCCTTCCTTATTTTTACGTATACGGAAATGAAGGTAAACGATGATGAAAATGGTTTTTAATGATGGATGCCAATTATGGAATAATTTATTTATGCGTTTTGTATTTCATATAAATGCTCATTCTACGTTTAAAAATTGTAATGAAGTCAGTGAACGTGAGTAAATTATTTATTTCTACATATTTTTACTGTTATCATTATGGATTTTTATAAAAGATTAGAAAGTATAGCTTCCTTTTGCAGCTTTAAGTAAGTAGTTAATAGTATTGTTTAGTCGTCAGTGAGTACCAGTATCTTGTTTTATAAGTAAATACAACTTAATTTAGATAAAGTATACAACTGGATAGAGATCGATCATTATATAAATAAAATAAAGTATAATATTGGATAAACATCAACAATATCATAATAAATTAAATTAATATTGAATAATAATCAACAATATTAAGGTAAAATAAAATAATTTTTAGTTAAAAAGATGGGTTAATAGACTTGTTTGCTAAGAAAAATATCTATTCAAAATTAATTGATTTTTTCAAAAATTATAAAAAACTTTGCTCTTTTATATTAAAATAATTTGAATTTAAACACAAATTCATAGGTGTTTATAAAGATCGTAATATAAAAAGGGGCGAATATAAGCTGAATAAAATATAAGATGTATAAAAATATTAAATAATATGGAATAAAAATATAAGATTTATAAAATTATTTTTGTGGTTGTTTAAAATATGGATGATGTGTGCTCATATTTGAGTCTGTGACAAAAGCTATTTGGGTGATTTGGGGGCGGAATTTCAATTATGAGCGAAACTTTTAATTTTGAAAGTAAAAAATTAAAAAAATTAGAAAGGAAAAAGATGATTAAGACGAGCAAAAAATATTTTGTAAGCAAATCACCCAAATATTTAATAATCAAAAGTGCAAAGTATGCAAAAATTATAAAAAAAAAAACTAAATCATATACATACTAGTTAAGAATAATTTAATACAGGTACATGTTGGTAAATCTTCATAAGATAATATCTCCTCTCTCAGATAGTATAGTGGTGAGTATCCCCGCCTGTCACGCGGGAGACCGGGGTTCAATTCCCCGTCTGAGAGTATTTTTTTTACTTTTTGATTTGGATAAATATTTATCCTACCGGTGCCCATAAGCTGGATTAATGGCCAAATCTTTAACTTTGCCTTGGGTAAAAAAAAGAATTGTTTGTGTTGTGGATTCTTTGGTTGTTTAGAAAGTAGAATTTCCTTTTATAGTTTTGGAAAGTAGATAGTTTTATAGTTTAGTTTAGTCGTCAGTGAGCACCTGTATCTTGTTTTATAAGTAGATACAACTTAATTTAGATAAATAAAATAAGATAAAATTATAAAATTGTTTTATAAAATGGTCAAGTTTGATAAGTAATTAGTAAGTAGTCATTTATTATAAAGATTTAACAGTTTAAGAGAAAGAAAGAGAAACGAATTGCTTCAATTCACATTTAAAAAATAATTAAAAAAAGTTTACACAAGTTAGGAGAGATAAGAGTATACTATAGTGCCATAGCATTGGAGTTATGGCACTGGAGTTACGACATCAGTAACACATAACCAGATAAAAAAAATAGAAAAAAAAAAGAATTTAAAGAGGATTATTGCTAACAGAAGTATTATTTTTATGCGTAAAACATGACATCTCTTTGCATTACTATATATTAACAATAATTATTACATAGTAAAAATTAAGTATTTTAATAAATTAATTTTATTTCAAAATATTATTAATTTATATATGATTAACTTCTTTAAAAAAGCCAATGAAATGAAATGTTTTGCCAAAGTAAAAATAAAAACAAATAATATAAAAATGCAAAGGAAAAGACAAATGAAGAAAATTTTAAAATTTTAGTATAAACAATATTACCATCAAACTCGAAGATTTTGAAAATATCATCAAAGCTGCCATGTTTATTTATATTTTGAGCAACAATACCACTTGATATGAATAAAGTAGAACTTGATTTTAATTTACAACTATATAGTTATTGATTCAAATTAAAAACTCTAATAACTGGATCAATATATTAGTTAGATATATATGCATATAGAGCAAAAAAATTAAAATAAAATGATTATTTGATATATATAGACGAATATAAAAACACTAGTCTCTTGTAAAAAAAAATTACCCAAAATGGAAAAACATGCATATTTATATAGGCTGTTAACATTTTTTTTTAAAAGTATATAAAATAAAGAGGGATATGTGTTTATTTATTCTTGTTATAACAATGTAAAAAAAGAAAAAAAAAAGAAAAAAAAATACGCTCATGAAAAAAATAATAATTATACACAAAAGTTATATATTTTATAAATTTTTGTTTTTTTCTCACTATTTTTTACTATGAAAATAATGTTTACCAGTTTCAATATTTCAAATTAAAAGCAGATATTTAATAACTCAGATACTAATTAAACTATTGAAAAAAATATAAAAGATAAATCAAAAAATACTGTATTCAAATCCATATCCATATTAATAGTGTAATAGAAAAATAAAAAAATAAGAAAGGGGATCGATAAAATAAATTTATTTTTTTAAAAAGTGGAGTTTTTTTCTTTCACCCATTTTTTTTCTTCCTCACATATTTTATTTTATTTTTTCTCAACTAAAAAAAAAATTATACCTAGAAAAAATAAGTTATTACTATACTTTGTCCATTCTTTGAACAAAACAAACAAAATAAATATTTAGTGTAATTTACAATAAGGTAGAGGTAATTTTTTGATAAAGGAATTATTAATATAAGTATTTATATTAATATTATTATTATTATTATTATTATTATTATTGATATTATTATTAATATTATTATCGATATTATTATTGTTTATTTTTTTATTTTTTTATTGTTTTTTTTTAAAATCTCTTACTCTTTATTTTCATTTTATTTTATGAAAATCATTAATATTATTATTTTTATTTATTATAGATAAATGCAAGAAAATAATTTAACAGAGGGTTTTCTATCTGAAGCTTCTTCACTCTCTTCTATCGATGGAGGTAAAAAAAAAAAACCATTTACTATATGAGTATACACACACGCTTATATATACATATCTTAATAATTAGTAATTTTACAATATTTCTTATTCATTATACATATATATAGATGATAGATATTTAAAACGTGATCGTGAAGGAACAGAAGAAAGCGAATCTAAAAGGCACAAGATCGAAGGTGATATGGAGGATTTAGATGATGATGATGAAGAAGACGAAGAAGAAGAGGACGAAGAAGAGGACGAAGAAGAAGAAGAAGAGGATGATGACGACGAAGAAGAAGATGATGATGACGAAGAAGAAGAAGAAGATGAAGAAGAGGATAATGATATAGAAGATGAAGAAGAGGAAGATCATGCTGATAGTGAAGAGGAAAACGAAGCTGACCGTGAAGATGCTGATGAGGATGAAGACGACGATGAAGACGACGATGATTTACAACAAATAGATTACAACATGGATGAAAAAAATAATAGCAATAATAATGATCAACATAATTCTATAGAAATAAAAGCCAATATAGACAATAGCATAAATGATTCAACTCTAGGTGGAAAATCTAAACCAACTACATCTACAACAAATAATAATAATGACAACAATGCCACCAATGAAAACATTAGAGAGAATGATCAACATGGGAACAAGGTTATAAATGGTGAATTATATGATCAGAATATAGATGAACAGAAAAGTCATGCTATAAGTAAACCAACAATTAAAATTGAAAATGAAAATGAAAATGAAAATGTTATAACTGAAAATACAGATCGTTCCAATATAAATGAAATGGATGATAAAAACAATAGCAAAAATACAGATTTAAAATCACCTAAAATGGAAGCTATGGAATCTAACCTGACAGATTATGACAGTAGTAATGATGGATCGATCAATGAAGAAACACAGCATACAGATGGAGAAACTTCTACTAGGGGTATCAAAACTGAAGAAGATGACATTCTGAAACTAATGGAAGAGCATAATGTAAATTATCTTTTTTTTTTTTTAATATTATTATTATATAATGATATCAGTGTTTTATTTATTAACTCGGTGTTTTTATTTTATTTTATTTAAGGTACCTCCTACTAGAGAAAATCCTGCAATGATTGAAGAAAGAAATGGTGAAATTGAAGTTAAAGTTGTATTAAACGATGGTAGTAGGGAAAGTATGATTTATTTAACAGGGTTAAAAAATATCTTCCAAAAACAGTTACCTATGATGCCCAAAGAATATATTGCTCGACTTGTATATGATCGGTAAGTCAAGTATATATTTGATAATAGTTTATAGTATACTCATTTATATTTATATATTTAATAGAAATCATCGTAGTATTGCGCTAATTCGTCCTCCTATGAAAATAATTGGTGGTATATGCTATAGACCGTTTAATGAACAAGAATTTGCAGAAATTGTTTTTTGCGCCATTGCATCTACCGAACAAGTCAAAGTAAGTAATTTTTATTTTTAAAAGAATAAAAGTAAATAAATGATAAAAAAATTAATAGGTTACTGGATAATAAAAAAAAGAGGAAGGTATGGTATTAATTTTATTATTATTGTATAGGGTTATGGATCTCATTTAATGAATCATTTAAAAGATTATGTGACCACTCATACACCAATGAAACATTTTTTGACATATGCTGATAATTATGCTACTGGATACTTTAGAAAACAGGTATTATACTCTACATACATATATTTAAATGCTAATATTATTAACAATGATAATAATAGTAAACAATAACAAAAATCATTATTATATTAAATTATTAAACATCTTGTAGGGTTTTACAGCTCAAATTACACTCGATAGACGATATTGGATTGGGTTCATTAAAGATTATGAAGGTGGTACTATTATGCAGGTAATATATATATATATATTACTATTATTGTTAAGAAGAAATAAATACCATAATATTAATTATTCTTTTAAAATAGTGTACTGTGGTTCCAAAAGTAAAATATTTACAAGCACATAATATTCTGGCAATACAAAGACAAGCGGTTCTTGAAAAAACCAAACAATATTCAACATCACATATAGTATATCCTGGGTTAGATATGCCTGAAAATGAAGAAGGAAAACGGAGTATTGATCCATTATCCGTACCTGGTGTTAGTAAGTCATTTATTTATTTATTATTATTTATATGAATAGTAATAACGATTACTATAATAATAATAAAGATAATATATCTTGACTAGAGTTTTATTAATTTTTATTCTTATTCTCATCTTTTTATTTTTTATTTTTTATATTTAATAGGTGAATCTGGATGGACACCTGAAATGGATTCATTGTAAGATTATTTGATTATTTGTTTACATAAACCAAATTATAGATACTGAATTAAGAGTCACTAAATATAATTTATTTATGTTACATATAGATCAAATCGACCAAGGCATCCACCTCATTATAATCAAATGCGACATTTAGTTACTGAATTGCAAGCACATGCTAGTTCATGGCCGTTTATTGAACCTGTCAATGCGGATGAAGTAACGGATTATTATGATGTGATTACAGAACCAATGGGTAAAATAATAATAATAATAATAACGATAACCATGACGATAACAATGATATTATTATTATTATTAAAAAGAGTGATGGTGATTATGTATTATATTGTATTAACCTAAATATATCTATTTCTCTATCCATATCGTTCCTATTAGATTTGACAACTTTGGAACAAAATGTAGAAGGCGATATGTATTCGACTATGGATGAATTTGTAACTGATGTACAAAAGATTTTTGATAACTGTAGAACTTATAATGCCGAAGGAACAAATTATGCTAGATGTGCCAACAAATTAGAACGATATTTCAAGGAAAGGTTGCAAGTATGGTCAGGATCTTCGAATTAATAGTAGCATACTTTTTTCTTTAAACCAATCATCCTCATCCTCATATTTTGATTATCATCTTAATTCATATTGTAAATATTAATATAATACTAATAAACTTTTTCTATACTTATCCATCTTATATTACTTCTGTAATATTTTACTAGTGATATAATTAAATGATGATTTTAGTCTTTTATATAAGGAATAATAATAACAGTATATCATTATCTATTGATATCCATTATTAAAAAAATACACATAATAGTAATAACAGTAATATATGAATTGTATCTATAATTTTTATATATAAAATAAGGTTTATTTTATTTCCAAATTGAATTGAGATAATAATAAAGTATATATTTAAGCAAGAAAAATAAATAAGTATGTAAAATATAGGATAATTACAAAAAAATAATCATAAAACCAGTTTAAGGGTAATAAGAGAGGGAGAGAGAGTAATCAAGTATTATTTACGCGTATTATATTTTATATATTTCTTGTCTAATATATAAAATATCATTAATTCATATCAAGTTGGTGGAGAGGGGGCGATTTGCTTATTTGGATCTAGCTCTCATTTTCTTTCTCTTAGCCTTGAGACGTCTTTGTCTTTTCTTCTTCCACTTATCTCTCACTAATAAATAAATAATATAAGTATGGATGGATGAATAAATTAAATGGATGGATGGATGGATGGACACATTTTTTTTTGTAACTTACTGTTGTAATATAAGAATGAAAAACTAAAGTTTTCTAAATTTTTCGATTTGGAATGCTTTTTAAACTATTCATTGTTAATCTCCGCTCGCATTTTTTTTAGGCTAAAAAAAATATTTAGTTTAATCTGATTTTGTTTCTTTATTACAATTTCTACATAGCTCATCTTCAGGAGTGAACTAATATTTGGGTTTAATCAACTTTTTTTAAAATAATAGTGCTTCTCTTTTCATTTAATTATTATATATATATATATATATATATATATCATCATTATCATTTTTACTATTGTTTTATTTTATATAAAATATATTTCCTAGCTGTATATATTTTTTTTATTTTTTTTATACATAAAGATAATTTTCTAGCTGATATCTCACATACGAACGTATTTCTATTTAAGTTTTTTTTTTATTTTAGAATTAATAAGTAGTATAAAAGATTTATTATTTTATAAAAGATTGGAAAAAACAA
The DNA here is from genome assembly GCA_025201675.1 of Cunninghamella echinulata. Taxonomy (NCBI): domain Eukaryota; kingdom Fungi; phylum Mucoromycota; class Mucoromycetes; order Mucorales; family Cunninghamellaceae; genus Cunninghamella; species Cunninghamella echinulata. The sequence continues at coordinate 8,978 of MU612512.1, forward strand.
TTCTTGAAGTTAAGTATTTAAATGGCTTCATAGACAGCGGGTTATTACAATATCAGGTCAATTGGTGTTTTAATATGATTTTTTTAATTTAACTAGCCTGCCCTGAAAACCATCCTATGAAAATCGATCTGTGAATAAGGAATGTTTAAGCTGTTGGCCTATTGTAATTTCAAGCCAATTAGTGTACTGTTTATGGGTATAGATGAGTATTATTCTTTAAATGTTCTTTTTTTTAAAAAATAATCAAAATATAAATATAACCTTTTCTACTCGTTATTTATTTTATTTCATCTTAAAATAAATTATATTTATTAAATTTTAAAAATAATAATAATGTTTTCAGTAAAAAAAAGTTGCATTCATATTTCATTTATAAATCTCTTGGTTTTAAAATTATTGAGGTGCTTTGCTGTCGCACATAGAGTTTCCTGACCAATGGTATGCTTTTAAATCATTGTTCCATGCCAAACTCTCGGAGCAACATTTAACTGTTAGTATGCCTTTTTTACATTCTATATAGGAATTACAAGTTTTACGATTTGGAAAAAAATAATCTATAAATTCTAAAAATTATGGAAAGGTCGTTTGTTCTTGACATTTAATCATGTTAATTGTTATATAAAATCATTTTTAAATATATATATATATATTTTAAAAAAAAGACATATTATCCAAAATTCAATTACTTCTATAATCAATCCAATTACTTTCTAATTAAAACAATTTTGTTCCATTTTCAAGCTTTATCTATATAAACCAGATTATATTTTATCGTTCATATGTTCAATAATTTACAAATGTGTGGAGGAATGATTTTTGGTAACAGAAAATATGACACATGTATATGTTTACTATTGCTTTTAATATTGATTTTAGTACTCGATGATTTCTTTTCAAAGTTTATAAAAATTTCATTCTTAATAAAAATTTACGGATAGTATAATTGAATATTTTAATCTTTTTTAAAAAAATTGGATACTTAAATAAATCAATAATGTAATAGTTTTGGATTTCATGTTGTATATATATCATAGTATATGATCATCGCATTAAAAAAATAAAATAAAGTGTGAGCGGAGGTTTAATCTCCCTAGGCTATTTTAAAATTTTTAAAAAATTTATTTTCTTTTTCTCTCCACTATTTTTTTTTTTATTATCCTGTTAAAATAAATAAAATGATATCAGCAGCTTTACGAGTTTCAGCTAGACGATCCGCTTTAAGAACGTTACCTAAAAGAGGATTGACAGGTTATCGAGCTTATTCTATTCCTAGCTCGTCACAACAACACAGTACTACTACAGGAAGTGCTACACCTTGGGCTATTGGTTCCTTATTAGTATTTGGTCCTATCCTTTTCAAATTGACATCACCTCCTCCTAAACCAAAAAAGCAACAACAACATATAGAACATGAATCGCCTATTGTTAACAAGGATATTAATAATCAATCTGAACAACAAGACGAAAAAGAACAAGTTACTACAGCTCCTGTAAAAAAAATTCAAAAACCCTACGTCTTAATAGGTGCTGGTACCGCGTCCTTTGCTGCTGCACAAGCTATTAAGGAACTTGACTCTGATGCTAATGTAATTTATTCAAATATTAATAATAATAATAATACAAAAGAGAGAGGAGAGTAATAGTAGTAATAATAGCGTTAGTAGTAGTAACGACTTATTATTATTATTTTATCTGATTATTAATATTTAATTATTTTTTCATTGGTTTATTAGGTAATCATTATTGGAGATGAATCCTATGCTCCATATATGCGTCCTCCTTTATCTAAAGAAATTTGGTTCTCTGAAGATCCTGAAGTTGCTACTAATTTAAGATTCAAGGATGTAAGTATATATATATATGAATATATAAACGTATAGTGTGATACCTTCATGTATATAAATAAATGTATTTATAAAACTCATTTTAATTTTTAATTTAATTTACTTTAACTTTATTTATTTCAAGTGGCAAGGAAATGAACGTAGCATTTATTATCAAGATGAATCACTTTATGAAATTATTAACGATGCTTCTGGATCAGATTTAGAAACAGATAAAATTAAATTATTATTGGGTAAACCTGTCACTAAGTTAAATGTGGAAGATCATACTGTAACTCTTGCCGATGGTAGCGTCATTTATTACAATAAGGTATAAAAGGATAATAATAAATTAAAATAATATAAAATAAATAAAAAACTATCAACGATTAATCTTGTATATATGTATTAGGTATTATTGGCAACTGGTGGTGCTCCTAAGCATTTACCTAAACAACCTGAGTCATCAAAAATTACCACTTTTAGAACAGTGGAAGACCTTAAACAATTGGATGCTATTGTCAAACCTGGAAGCCATGTAGCTGTTATTGGGGGTGGATTTTTAGGTTCTGAATTAGCCGTTGCATTGGCTAATCGCGCAAGCAAACAGAAAGATATTAAAATTACTCAAGTTTTCCCTGAAGGTAATTTTTTTTTTACTAATATGAAAAAATTAATAATAATCTGATACAATATAGTATGGTCCAATTTAATTCAATTCAATTTAACTAATTATATTATTTATTCAATATTTAGAGGGTAATATGGCCAATGTTTTCCCATCTTATTTAACAAAATGGACAACTACTCGTGTACAAAAATGTATGTGATATAATTTAATTATAATTTAATATATATATATGTATATATTATATAAAATGGTATAACTAATTGTATTCAACATGCTGTTCCTTTTATTTTATTTTTAGTGGGTGTTGATGTTAAATCCAACAGCGTGATTGATAATTTAGAAGTATTGGAAGATGGAAACAAAGTAAAGTTAACGTTAAATGCAGGCAATGATGTTATTACCGCTGATCATGTGGTGGTTGCTATTGGTATTGAACCTCGTGTGAATTTAGCTCGTGAAGCCGGTTTAGAAATTGATGAGCAACGATCTGGTGTAGTAGTCAATGCCGAATTAGAAGCACGTAAAGATGTCTATGCTGCTGGTGATATGGTCTCATTCCACGATATCCAATTAGGCCGTCGTCGTATTGAACATCATGATCATGCTGTTCTCTCTGGTAAAGAAAAATAGAAAAAATAGTATTAATTTATGCTTTACATATATATATATATATATATTATGCTTATAATTAAATTTATTTAATCTCATATTTATTTATTATTTATAAAATAATTAGGACGCCATGCTGGACAAAACATGGTAGGTAAAAAAGTCAAACCTTATCGTCATCAATCTATGTTCTGGTCCGATTTAGGCCCTGAAGTTGGGTACGAAGCTGTTGGTTTGATCGATTCTCAATTATCAACTATTAGTGTTTGGGCAAAATCTACCGAAAAGGATACACCTGCTGTTGGTGCTGCTTCTGAATCAGATAGTCCTCGTATTGCTGGTCAACAACAATCTAATCAAGATGGTGGTAGTAAGCAAGCTGTAAAATCTAATGCTAATCCCGTACAAGATGAAAAAGTAAAAAAAATAATAATAGTAATGATCAAAATAGTAAATAAACAAATCGTTCTTATCATATTAACAACGTTTTTTTTTTTTTTTTTCAAAAAAAAAAAATAGTTCGGTAAAGGATTAGTCTTTTATGTTCGAGATAGAAAGATCGTTGGTTTAGTACTCTTCAACGTGTTTGGTAAAGTACAAGAAGCTCGTGATATTATTGATGCTGGTTTGACCTCTGATAAAGTAGACAATTTACTCAAAAAGTAAGTCATTATATATATACGCTCATTACTATTATATTTCATAGCGGCCATTATTAATATTGACCTATTTTTTTCAATAGATTCAACTTATATGATGAAGATGACCATTAAAATGCTTATTTTTAATACATAGATGATTGATTTTTTTATTTTATTTTATTTATATATGTTCTTAGAATTTTTTAAAAGTTTTTTAAATAAAATATTTTATTAATTAAAAACTGGAGTAAAATAATATAATTTACAAAAAAAAAAATAATGTTTATATATATAAAAAAGACAGTATTATATAAATATGAATATATATAGCTAATATATACAAATAATGGTAGGTGATTCTATACAGGGCAAACGAAGGGTTTATGTACTACGTACAACGTACAATAGCAAATGAAAAGTAAAAACAAAATATTCTAAATAAAAATATGCCACACTGAAGTGGAGTAAGAGTAAAAGAAAAAATATTACATTATAGAAATAAGCAAGTTGGAGAAAAAAATAAAAAATAAAAAAGTATTGATGATGGACATTATATAGGACATGTTGGTTTTCTATAGAATGATACAATGACAGGAAGATTTTTTGATAGAGGGTTGTTGATGCCGATGTTGTTGCTGCTGTTGCTGCTGCTGCTGCTGTTGTTGTTGTTGTTGTTGTTGTTGTGGTTGATTAGTTTTTTTTTGTAATTTTTCCAAGTGAATAGGTTGCTGTTGCTGTTGTGTTGTACTTGGATAATTATGTATATCTGAATGTTCTGAAGAGTGATCTAGAATATATATATTAAGTAAAATTTAAAAAAAGAATAATTATATTAATATACACATTATACTATTATTATCGTTATTATCATAATTTATTTTTTATTAATATCTTTTATTGATTTTACCAATTGTACATATTTCTTCACCAACTCCAGAATCGTGATAACGGTTTTTTCTATTTGCCCAAATATTGCAATTGGTTTCAAGTGTATCAGGCATAAAGACCATATCTAATTAAAGATATTTTTAATATATAGATGTATAAAAATTTAAAATAAATACATAAATATACTCTACATTTTATTTTTTTTACTATATAATTTATATATTACCAGGTAAAACATTTGCTACTGATCTAAATAATGTTGATGCAATTTTTTCCTTAAACCCTAATTGAAAGTCCTCCATCGACACTTTTTTACGTTCATTAATAGGAGCTACATCTAAACCAAGTTCCTTTTCCAAATCACCTTGTTCATAGAATTCTTCAGCGAGAATTTCAGCCCATCTTTTTGCTATTGGGAATGGTCTTGCCTAATATATATATATATATATATATATATATATTAATATTATAAAAAAAGGACAAGATAAGTAAATGAATAAATTTATCATTATTATTTTTCTTCTTTTTATTTACACAGTTACTAATATCAGCACATTTAATGAGAACACCATAGATAATTAATAATTCATTTTCTTTTTGTACATCATTCGTGATATCAAGAGGTTGATTATCTAAACGCCTTTTTTGGTCTTGAATTTTTGAAACATAGTCATTATGAAGTCCCATATCTGTTGCTAATATACTTTTCACAATGATTTTTCGAAACCATATACATTCATCTTTTGTTTGCCATAATGTTAGGGGCTGAAAACAGTGACGACGTAAAAGGTTGTAAAACATCATGGAGTGAAAGCTTTCAAGCACGGATTGATCATTGTATAATATCGCTAATGGTGTAGATGTTTTTACCTAAAATAATAAATATTAGTGTTAGTAATTATTGAATATTGCTTTTACTATTAATTATATATATATATATAGGGTGGATTATTTTTATGTATAGATCGTAGTTATTACCATAAACATATTATTAACGCCAGGGTGACCAACATCATGCCCAATACTAGCTAAGAGCAAAGCCAAGACATCTAAAGGTTGTATTATGTCTTTCATTCTATGACCTTTCAACCATGTATAATTACCACGTGAAGGAGAAGAAGGAGAAGGGTTAGAAGAAGAGGAAGAAGAGGAAGACGTTATTTCTCTAGTAATGTAGCCATGGCCATCATCAGGTTCCAAGGGTGGAATTACACCCATTTGGCATAAAAAATAAAAAATGGCTTGCATTACATCGATAGCATGACGGAAGTTGTGGTAAGGGTTCAAAGAGTGGTACATATTTGCTACATCAATAAGGAAAATGTATAATTCATCTACATATATATGTACATAAAACATTAGTATAAAAAGAAATAATACGAGTAGTAAAATAAAAAAAACTAGGTATGTGAATATATGTAATTGCTTATTTTATTACTTACTGTCCTCTATTATAATGTCTTTCAAAGCAGGTAGATCAAGAATATATCTTAAAATGATAAATGCACACTGAATTAATTCATCAGTACTATAATCAAACGGTGCAAAATTCCAACTACACACACTTGAACGTAATTCAGAAATTCTTTCACTATAATTCAAGGATACATGTATATATTTATATCGTTACTTGTGATTATGATCATTACCATTTGCTATTTAATTTATTTATTTATTTATTTGATTATATTTTCCTTACCATGATATAGTTTTTAAATTCAATAAAGATATGATTGATTTTGGTGTAAAATAGTCAGCGATGCTTTGATGTAATCTATTTTTAAAAAACAAATAAAATGAGCAAGATCAATTAATCAGTCAATCATATATGTTTTTATATTAATGGCACGACACATTATTGTTATATTCTTACAAGTCAGCATTTTCGGAATCATAAAGAGATTGGATTCTATGTTGGAATAAGGACCAGATTTCATCATGCTTTCCAGTATTTCCGACAGGATTGGTTACAATTCTATCAGCGGCTGTAAGGTGAATTTGACTAATCCCCTGACTTAATTTTTTATGAGCACGACGGATATTCTATAAATGTATATATGATAAATAGATAGATAAAGAAAAAAAGAATATTAAAATAAACGATCTATTTTTCTGTAGTGAATGGATATGTACTGATTATGGTTACCAAAAACATAGTATTAACAATAGATGGGTGGAACGGTTTTAAAATAAAATCAACAGCACCGTGCTCTAAACATTTTAGCATAAACTCTGATGAATTACGAGATGAATAAACTATGATATAATATATATATATATATATAGTTAATAATATAGTCATTGATTATTTTTATAAATAAACTGTTAATCATTACCTATAGCAGCAGCTTGGCTTATATTTTCAGATTGAACTGCGTGTAAAATATTATATAATAATTGATATAGTTTGATTTCTGTATAATATTCTTCGTCAATGATGATAAAAATAAAGGAGCCTGATTGTTGAATATTTTGACATTCTTGAATGATATTTTTATCTGTTGATATATATATCACTAAAATAAAAGAAACAGAAAAGGTATCGTCCGTATTAATATATGTCTATTATTATCATCATCATCCTTATCATTATAAACTATATACCATTATGAAATACTGTATGTAAAAGGGAATATGAACTATCTGAATTTACTGAATCAGTAAGGACAAGAAGATGGCAATCATCTGAATGCATACTAGATTTCTATAGATATAAAATATGAAAAAAGAAAAAGAAAAAGAAAGTATATATTAACGTCTATTTCTGTTCTCTCTCTTTTATATTATATATATATTATCTTACATATTACAATTTTTTTCTTTTACTATATATATAAATTTAATAAGATTGATATAATGGTGATTCAGAGTAAACTACGATTCATAAAAAAGAAGAAGTAAACTAAGAATGAGTCAATATCATTACTTTCATAATGTATTTTTTATTTTTTTAAAAAACAGAATGATACATACTAAGGAAAAAATAAGTCTGTATATATTTATAGAAAATAGCTGACAGGTTGAAAAAAAATAAAAAAGTTATATTTAATAGTGAAAAAATAAACAAAAGGTTAAAAAGGTCTGAAACAAATAGAAAAGAGAAGAAAAAAAAAAAAATTAAAATGCAAAATTATTTTTTTATTTTCCGGAGCTGAAAATTAATTGGTTAAAATTTTATCATTTTTGCATTGTAAAAAAAATAAAAAAATTACAGTTTACAAGTGCTAGTTTTCCACTCTTTCCTTCTCTTTTTGCAATATGGCCCTGAATTTGTACAACAAGCGTTACCATTTATATAAAATACTTTTTATCGTTCCTTTTTTTTTTTTTTTTATCCAGTTTTGATAGTAACATTATATTGTTTTTTTTTTCTCTTTCTC
>MU612513.1:0-16938 GCA_025201675.1 Cunninghamella echinulata
AAAAAAAAAACACGTAAGCTGAATAACGTATACGTATGCAGTTTAATATAAGTTTAAAGGGAAGAAAAAAAAAATCAATATTGTGTTAATTTATTTTATTTTTTAATATAAATATATGTATATAAAATATCTACAGATAATAATAAAAAGTATGTGTATGTATATATAATATATGTTTATGCGTACAAACACACATATATACCTAGTTAAAAAGAGGTCGTATTACTCTTTCCATGACTTGTAAAACCAATACTCTATTAAATTCTTCATCTTGTAAACGATACCATATTCTTTCCATAGATAAAGAACAATTTTGTTCGCCAATTAATTGCCTAACCCCACTTGGAACAGCTTGTTGAACTAATAACAACTTGGCTTGCTGTTTTGTTTGTTCCTTTTCTTCATCAGTCCTTGTTTTATTTTCTCTATTTTCTTCTTTTTGGTCAGGCCAGAACATATCTTTAATCATCGTCATCCATGTAACAAGTGCATCTGGTGAAAGGTAAGCTTCCATATAATCATTATATTGCTTTGCTACTAATTCTGTATAAGACCTTCTTACTATTTCACGTAATAAATTTAATAAAGAACGTCGCATCCATGCTTTGTTATTAGCTGTGGTTAAATTAAAACTTTCTACAATCAAGGCAAATGTGGTTTCAATTAATAGTTCTGTATCCATAGATGAAAGCGGTTTATGTTTAGGTTTATTATTTTTGCTGTTGTTGGTAGTGGTGGTATTGGGTTCTTTTTCTAAAGAGGATATCGCGGTTGAAATAGTGTCTTGACTATTTATTTTTTTTATATTATCGTTGTTATTATTTGTTTCTATTGATTCACTTCCATTGCTACTTCGTTGACTTTGTAAACTACTAATAGATCCTTGACGCGTAGTAATTTTATGTTCTTTCCATGGCTTTTTTACATTATCCTTTTCTTCCCCTTCTTCTTCTGTCTCCATGTCCTCGGTCGAAAAAATGGATGATCCAATAGATGTTGACGGAGATGATGTTGTGTTACCAAAAATTGATGTAGTAGTTGTTCTTCCAAATAATGATTTAGCTCGATTGCCCATTGTAGGCGAAAGCGACCAGTTGGTATCCACTAATAAATTGGAGGATGTATTATTGTTACTGTTATTATTATTGTTATTGTTATTATTATAAGCCATCAGCTCATCTTTATATTCATCAGCAAAAGATAATTCATCCTGTGTTGTTCCGCGTTCTGTAGCTCTTTCTTTTCTTAAAAATGCCAAAATCAAAGGATCCCGCCCTAATTCTGCATCAGCCACCACGATATGTAAATAATGTTCAAGTCCTTGAGAGATGGATACACCAGAATTATTATTACTACTGTTATTATTTCCATTAGAGTAATATCCCATTATATCATTGTTGCTGCTGTTACTATTATTATTATTACCAATTCCTATGACTGATTTACTTTTTTGTAACCAAGATTTCGTCACTTCCAAAGGTAATTTTAAATTAAGTCTTGTTACTCTTTTTGTATGTTTTAAACGCATTAGAGAATGAAAGACATCAAAATCATGATAGGTTCTTGTGATGACATAACCACCTCCTTCTGATCCATTATTTTCTTGTATAGCGGGTCTTTCAATTTGAATAATATACATCATTTTGGATTTATCGCTAACTGCTGTATCTTGTTTTGGTGGTGACACATCCATAATACTAAAACTGACTGTACCGTAAGCATAAATCATTGGTGTTTGTATTAATTCTTCATCGGCTTTAGATAATGTCATTCTACGTTTAGGATCCATAGAGGAGGAGGAGGAGGAGGATGTGGATGATATAGACAGCGACCTTTGTTGTTGTTGTAACCCAACCGATGAAAATGGTTGTGGTGTCGATTTTTCATCTACAAGTATGTCATTATCATTGGATAAGGATTCTGGTGTTATTGGAGGCGAATGCTTCAAAGTAAGACTAGCATTTGTAGAAGTAGTAGAAGATGGATGAACCATATCATTGGTTGTCATTGTATGAGTGGTTGGTGGTAATTTCACGTGATCAATCTCTGGAGTTGAATTTACTGTAGGTATTGTTAAATCTTCTTGTTCTGCAGCCATCACATCTTCGGTCGCTTTTTCGACTAAACTTCTTATATCATTGGCAGAAGAAGAGGGAGGAGAAGAAGTACCATTTTCTGTTGTTGATGCATCAGGCGTAGAGGTCAAATAGGTGACTATCCAAGAATTGATAAAATCAGGATCACTGCAAGTGGCTAAAATATTTCCAAATAAATGTGTAGCCAACAGTTCTCTAAATAGACTCTGAACAATTTTCGAATTCATATCATCAGCAGGCAATATTCTTTTTAATATCGAATTGCTTAATCCACGAAGCTGGTGGTGTTGCTCCTTTCTTGATAATAATTGGCCAAATGGTGATTGAGGATTTTCTCTAATAAACACATCTATTGGTTGTCCTGTCATTTCAAACGTACGGCACTCTCTCTATTTTTTTTAAAAATATATAGATATTGGATTGGGTATATTAATAAACGATATATATGTGATACATTTATATTTTATCTTATTTTACTTTATATTAATATTTTACCATATGAATAATAAGAGTGTTAGCAAGTCCATACATAGTAGCCATAACTATATCATTTCTTTCTTGCCTTAATAACATTTTTTCTACATTAGTGATAGCAGCGTTAAGTCTTAATTTGATTACTTTTTCAAATTCATCGTCATAACCAGATTGAAGCGGATCCCACCAATGTAATACATAATCTCGATAAAAACAACCAAGTATTTGTTCTGTAATTTTCGTTAATGGTGGATAAAATAAATTAAGTGTTGTATATTGGTCTTCTTCAAGCTATTTTAATATAAGTGTATACATACATATAATATATATATATATGGTATTATTAAACTATTAATCAGTTTTTTCTTGATTTGGTTTTGTTTTTCTGTATTATAAATTTATATATATATATATTACTTTATCATCAAAGGTAGCATCTTTCCATGCAGAAGAAACTTCATAGTTTTGTTGTGTAAATAAGTTCTGTGGTGGATTAGAACGACTAAAATATAAGGCACCTAATACAAAGGTTATAGCAATAAAAAAGGAGAATAAAAGTCGGCTTGTTGTCAAAGATATTGCATAAATGATAATAGATAAACCTAATACAAATGGTGAAAATAGAATACTTGTGATATTTTTATCTTTAAACCCAAAGTATTTGTTTAATATATTGTCATCTATACTCTCCACCATTATATAGTGTTGTTATTTTTTATATTAAAAAAAACGAAAGAAAAAAAAAGGAGCGAAAAAAAAAAAATTAAACACTAAAAAACGCATTTATTAAGTTATTTAAAATTTTAAAATTCCGTCATATACAGTTTTTTTACGACAGATAAAATAATTACTCTGACTATCACTTCTTTTTTTATATATTTGGCCTTTACAAAATTATAAAAAAATCATAAAGTATGAACCATGGATAATTACATATATATATGTTTGCCTAATTATTCTTTTTTAAACGATTTCTATATGAAAAAATTTGATAAAAAAGCTACATAAAAAACAATAATCCTGCTTATTTCCTTTTTTGTTTCATATAAAGTAGCATTTTATTTTTTGTGTGAAATTGAGTAATTTAAAATAATTTGAAAACAAAACAAATAAATGGATTTCTTGCCTGAACGTTTTTTATTAAAATAAGATAATGATAACTAATAAAAATTCCAAATAACTTGATTAAAAAAATGACCAAATCATTATGCAAAATTATATTTAACCAGATATACTAGCATTTAATTCTATTTTATATTTTTTACTTTCAGGGCTAATATCTTCCAGATAATATTTTTACAGTATTATTTCAACCTTAAAACTATCTCCAATACAGTTAACAGTAGAGCCAGAGTCTATCAGAGTGTTTGTTTAAAGAATATCAAATGTCTAATCAACACAAATAAATACGCTACCAAACCATGTTTTGAATACTTAATATATAATGAATAGCTCTCAAATTTGAATATACATCATGAAGAGTTTTTTCAAGTTGGATATCCGCAGACTGATTGCTATTTTCTGGCATGTTAATAATGGAATAAAAATGAATTAATAAAAAAAAATTAATGATTTGTAAAAAGGTGCTAAAAATATACTTAGGAGAGAAAGAAATTGTTTTCATTAAGAATATTTTGATCACACACCATAGTAAAGGGCAGAACTAAATTACAAAACTTTAAAACAAAAAAAAAGTTTTTCTAGCATTTCTTTTTAAAAAAATAATAAAAATCTAAATGCCAACTTAGTGAATTGAAGCTACAAATTTCCCTATCACTTTGGGTTATTGTCATTTATATTAATTCATGAAATTTGGCACGTATAGAGTAAGATTACGGTGTCGATCTGTTAAAATTCAAAAACTTGTTTATTATTAGCGAAGAAAAATAAACATTTAGCTTAAATGCGATTACCTATTTTAATTAAAAATACCCATGACCATTTTATAAAAATTAACTTGTATCTAAAATATTACTGTGACATCAATGTGTTAAAATTCCATTTCAATTAACATACTATATATAGATATAGGTGAATACTTAACCTGAATATGGGTCTTTAAATTAATTTATGGGCAACTGTAATCATCCCATGAAAATTAGATTACATGGAGAAATGCTTTACTATTTCTTTATTATAACTTCAAGCTAATCAGTTTATTATTCACGGAAATGGGCAACTTTTTAGTTTGGGCGTTAATAAATCAGCAAATTTTCAAAATATTCTAATAAATATTAAGCTCTAAAATATATAAACACCATTCATTCTAAACGCTTTTTTTTATTTTTGCTTTTCTTTTTTTTTTTTTACCGCCGTATATGTGAATATCATTACTATGATTATTTATTTTTTAGTTATCTCAATCATATATTATACAACCTTGCTCTAATATTTTACCACTTTATATATAATGAAGTTTTACTACTACGCGCTACATATGGTATTTTTTAGAGTACATAAGAGGAAATTTACAATAAATATATATTCGTGTAACTCGTACTTAATTGACATATTTTAGCTGCCACTTTAAATATTGATTTGTCGTTTATCTCCCATCATTTAATCATTAATGCTTTAAATATCATTCAGAAGTAAAAAAAATGAGTACCGCTATTTAATTTTTTTAAAATCAATTTTAAATATTATTTTATTTTTCAAATGAATTATATTTTTTACGCTCAAAAATATATTTTTATGGTAAATACTGTTTTTATTCTATATATATTTGTTGTAGTTTAATAAATTAATATATATAAATACATGTATAATAAGTTAACTAATAAAAATTAGATACGTTAATATTTTCCTTGCTGTGTTTCCGAATTCTTCTTGAAATATTTCTAGCCTTCTGTTACTCCTTAAGTAGAGCTGATTCTTTACCGCTTAAACTTCATAAATATCATCATTGTTATATACTTTAATATGATTTTCTTCCTTTATATGAATAGCTTTTCCTTTAAAAGTGCCTTCTACAAAACACTGTTATTTTCCATAAAAAGAGTTTTTCCCATAACGTATCATCAATTTATTTATTTATATGAAAATATATATAAGTTACAAGCAATTTTTTAGCTAATGAATAATTAATAAAAGGGAATCAATAAATGATATTAATGAGAAGAGAAAGAGCAAATTAAAAGGTTACTGATATATATACAAGTTGAAAAGTGGAAAAAAATTAGAGCACAAAAACAAAAAGATAGGTTTATTTTTATATTTTTAGAGGATTTTTTAATCAACCACTTATAGCAAATAAAATATAATCAGAAACCAAACATGTTTCTTTTTATTACTAGGCACATTTTTAAGAAGAAAGAGACAAGACGAGAAAAAATTGAAGTCAATAGGACTTAATGCTGAATTACCCGTCTACTAGCTGAAATTTAATTTTGGCCAAAAAAAGTACAGTTAAAGGGTACTTTTAATGTCCGCTGAAGCACCCCGTATAAAACCACCCGTGCTCTTAGGGCCAGCCATGAGTCACCAAAAAATGCATAAGCGCTGTTTAAAAAACATTTCATAAAATTGGAACATTTTTATTATTATTTTTTCCCTCTCTTCCTTTTCTTTCCTTCTTTTTTCTTAACTGCTTTTTTGCTTACCATTTTTTTTATTTTATTTATTTATAATAATATAAATATATACCTTCAATGTCTGGGCATGTAATATACGCGTGTTCATGCCTTAATATCAAAATACATTTATCAAGTAAATATTCTTTAAATAATCATGCTTCAGAACGACAACAGTATTGGTATGAACAAGAAAATCCTACTATGGAAGGTTGGATAGTTGAACTTGGAATGGGTGGTGTTGTTATAGTACGTTATATATTTTTATTTTTTAAAGAATTAAGATATCATTTTTTATTATTCTCATTATAATCTAAAGGAAGAAAAAAAAACTATTTCTACCACATACTCATATGTATACATACTTATATATATATATATATTTATATATTAGGCATATAATAGTTTGATAGAAACTCGAACTGATCAGCAATGGATGACAGTGTCTTGTCTTAATTGCGATACGGATAAAGTCTATTCTACCCATACCAAGATAGCTAATAATACTTCTATAACTTTGAAATTACCTTCTACTTCTGCTCTACAATCAGATGACTTTGCTATTATTCATAAAGACACTTTGGTAATATTATAGATTGCTGCTTTTTTTTCCCATTTTTATCATATATTAGTATATATATAACTATATATTAACAAGTATGTTCTGTTTTAGTTCGGTTCACAAATAGATGAAGTTAGACAAGATGATCAATTCTCTGAAATATTCGACATAAAACTCAACACCTCCACTCCCACAAACTTAGATAATAACTGTAAGATTTTTTAAAAAAAGTTTATTAGAGAATGAAATTAACCACATAGAAATATCTATAATATTGATATAAAAACTCTTTTCTTTTTATTTATTATTTATATATTTATAGTAAACATTCCAGAACACCTAACTGCTCAACATCAACAAGTTTATCAAGTATTAGAGAAAGCACTTGATAAAATGAGATTGGACTCAGAAGTACGTATTGAACAATGGAAAAGGGTAGAAATGGAACGACTGGAAGAGCAAACAAAAATAGCTAGGCAACAAAGTAATCAGTTATGGCAAAAAGTTTTACAAGCAAATCTAGAAAACCCTCATCAATTCTATAGAAAATCTTCCGTTGGTTTAGTTTCTATGACAACTTCATCAGCATCAGTTTCATCTTTGGTTGAAAATTCAAATTATTCATCATCAGTTGAGGATATGGCAACCATAGTACCTTCTGAATTACCTAATACTAATACTAATACTAATACTACTAATACTACTACACAATCAGAAAGTTCAATAGACAACATTATTTCTACATCAAAAACAGACCATGACCAAACCAGCTCTAAAAAATCACATGTAGTACGTTTTAAAGAAAACATGGATGAAACAAAAAGTAACAGTTCACAAGGATCTTATAGACGTCCAAGTTTTTCTTTGGATGAATCTGCTATTGCAAATAGTTTGGGAAAACAAGAAAATCAACAAGTAGAAAATATAATTACTTTCAATAAACATTTAAATAATGGTAAAAACAAAATATAATATAAAAAAGAATTTTATATACTTGTCATAAATTATAATAACTTGATAGGATATATACTAAATTATTTGTCTTTTTTTATGACATAAATTTCTAAAATCTTATTTAAGTAGTTATAAAAAAAGATGATAATCAAGAAGAAAAAGAAGATGATGAAGAAGAAGAGGAGGAGGACATGTTTGATTTAGACGAAGAAATATTATCTGAGAATGGCATAGATGTAAATGAAACTAAAGATGATGATGAACAACAACAGCATGATGATGAAAATGAAAGTTTGGATATCAATAATAAATCTGAAACATTACCCTCTTCACCTAAATTATCTATTAAGGATAATAAAGAAAGAAGAACATCATGGATAAAGAAGAAGAAATCCACTGGAAAATATATCGACTATGATGAAAATGAAGAAAAAAGTCAGGTGATTGATGATCACGAGCCTAATGATGAAACGCAGGGTAAGTAAAATAAGGTCAAAAAAAAATAGTACAATAAAAAAATATAAGTTTAGTAAAGAATTAGTTTTTAATTAATCTTTATTTACTTATTTCTTTTGGTTTATTTATTTATTTATTTATTTTAGATTTATCACATTCTATTTCTAAATTTGCTACGTCAGTACCTATTGATATAAATTCAACTATGCACACATTAATTTCGCCAAGTAATAATAATGATAATATTGTGGAGCCTCAAAATGAAGATCCAACTAATATATTTGACAATGATATTAATAATAAATCAATGGATCAAGACATATATTTCGGTTCTAAACCACCCATGACAAGCCATTCTTTTGCAACAACAAGTACTACCACAGCAAGCAATAAAAGAAGATCATTTATCAATTATGATTTATCATTCAGCGATCGTGCTGCTTCAAGACTATTCCCTGATTATAATGCTGGAAGACGAAAATCAGTAGCAACTACTACTGGAAGACAACCTCAATTAGACGCTCTTATTGAAAAATCATCCCTAGATACTCGTAGTATGAAAAGGCTGTAGTGATATTTATTTTTATTATTATTAATTTTTAGTACTGATCTCAATGATCTAATATGGAAAAGAATATATATACTTGTATATTTGTAAATAAAAAAGGGAAAAAAACGAATCTGTACGTATTTTTTTTAAAAAAAAGTGAAGTATTAAAGTTCCTGTAACCTAAAGAGGCATTATCCGTTTTTAATATTATACTTTTTTATTTAAAAAAATTATTACAAAAAATATTAAAAAACTATATATTACTAATATTTAAGTATTGAGATTATTATTCTAACAAAATTATTTTTACTCTTTAAATTTTTTACACCATGCTATTAAACCTCTAAGTATCAATAATATCACATAATGAATAAAGTTTACTTTTTTTTGCGGGGATAGAAAAAAAATGGGTTATTTTTTATTTTTAAAAAAACATGGAGCTGTTGATTTTTTTATCTCTTCGCTTTCTTTTTAAAAAATTAAAAATAAATAAATATGACTGATAAAAGCTCTGTTGACCAAAGTAATTTAAACACAACTGAACCCTCAATTCATCAGCTACCAAGAGATCACATAAAAGTTACGCCAGTTGATGATGAATCAAAGTGCCCAGTAGATCACTCTAACTATAAATTCTTTTTACCAGAAACACATAAACAACAGGTAGAAGTACAACAAGGAGAAGCTAGTAAATGTCCTGTATCACCAGATAGCTATCAACATTTTATTTCTAACAATGATACAAAAGCAATAAATAAAGATACCAATACAAATACTAATGATAATGATAATAAAATAAATACAACAACTGCAACACCTACCGAAGGCTGTACCTCTGATAGCATTGATACAAGTAATTATATGCCTCATATATCACAACAACCTTTACCTGATCAAAAAGGACATTTGGGGAAACACAGAGAAATATCCACTATCCCAAGAGCTAATTCTGAAGAAAAGTTATGGGTATACCCCTCTGAACAAATGTTTTTTAACGCTATGAGACGTAAAAATTGGACTCCTAGAGAAGAAGATATGCCTGTTGTTGTTCCTATTCATAATGCTGTCAATGAAGAAGCCTGGATAAGAATTTTAGAATGGGAAAAACTACATAAAACGTAAGTTATCTATTCATATTTTAAATAAACTATGACTATTATGCAAGCATTTATTCATTATTATTTTATTTTATTTTATTAATATATATAGCGAATGTAATCAACCCAAATTATTAAAATTCCAAGGAAGACCCAAAGATATTACACCTAAAGCTCGTATCAGATCATGGTTTGGGTAATTTATTTTATATTTACTTATATACAATTATCATTATGGTTTTTCTAGATAAAAAAAAAACACTAATATAAACCTTTCTTCCCTTTGTTTTTTCTTTTTTTCTTTTTTTCTTTTTCCTTTCTTCTTTTTCCTTTTCCTTTCTTCTTTTTCCTTTTTTTAGATATGAATTACCATTTGATCGACACGATTGGACTGTGGATCGTTGTGGTGAAAAAGTAACTTATGTAATTGATTTTTATGCTGGTAAACAAGATCCTAAAAGACCAGGTGTAAGTTTTTATTTAGATGTTCGCCCAGCTGTCAGTTTTGGTGGTATTTTTGATAGAATTAAAATGTCTTGGCAAAAAGGTGAATTTTTATAAAATATATGAACATTTATCGAACTAATATCCATTAAAAATAAATAAATAAAATGAGAAAATGTTAGAACATTATATAGAAATATATTTATATATTATTTGAAATAAAAACCTTACAAACTAAATAATTACAGTAATTTATGCAAAAAGGTGGCTTGGTCTATGGGGAAAAAATTGGGTTGCTTTAAACTTTTTTTTAATATTTAAATTCCGTAATTTTTTTTTCTCAATCTTTTTTTCACTCTTTCTCATTTTTTTCCCTTTTTCCTTCATAAATCATGGCCGATAATCAAGACATTATTAATAATAATCAAAATATTAAAACCAAAGATTCAAAAAAAAAATCAAAAAATGAACTTCGAAAAGAAAAAAGAAAACATAATAATAAAAAAATTGAAGGAGTTGATGGATATGAACCTGTACCTAATCAAGAAAAATATAGCAGAGGTGAAATAAAGGATTATAAGGTAAATTCTTAATAAACAAAAAGACATATAAAATAAATTAATAAACATATATAGTATCATTATTTAACTAAACACGTTTATCCTTTTCTTTTTCTTTTTCTTTTCTTATATCTATTTTCACCAATAGCATATTCAAAATCAAAAATTAAAAGCACGTCTCCTAAAAGAAGAAAAACGAGCTGTTCAAGCAGCACAAGCAGCAGCTAGAGCAGAATTGCTTTTAAATGAAGATGCAGGTTATTTAGAATCAGAAGGATTAGAAAAAACATATAACTATAGACAAGATCAATTAGCAGAAGATGCAGATATCAATACAGCCAGCAAGGTACGTTTATATAATTTATGGAAAAGGATATATACTGTTGACATCTTTTATTAAATACAACCTATCTTTTTTTAATAATAATAATAATAATAGATTTTCACTTTAGATCTTGCTGATTTTGGCCCTTATTCTCTTAATTATACACGTAACGGAAGACATTTATTAATGGGTGGTAAAAAAGGTCATCTAGCAGCTTTTGATTGGCAATCAAGTAAACTTCATTTTGAAACACATGTCAATGAAATTGTACGAGATGTAACGTAAGATTGAATAATGTATATTTAAATAGGGTATATATATATATATATATATACATATATATATTGTAATTATGGTTATAATTAAACTAATTGATTAATTATATTGATTATATATAATTGTTATTACTATTATTAATTGTATGTTATAGATGGTTACATAATGAAACAATGTTTGCAGCAGCTCAAAAAAAATATGTATTTATATACGATAATACTGGTTTGGAAATCCATCGTCTTAAAAATCATATTGAAGTTAATAAAATGGAATTTCTACCTTATCACTATTTATTGGCCACTGTTGTAAGTTGCATAAAAAAGATAATGATAAAAATAAATTGTTTAAATATCATATAATTAATTGTATGTATGTATATGTATATATATATATATATATATATATATATATATATATATATTATTTTGTCATTATTATTATCTAATAGGGGAATGCAGGTTATTTAAAATATCAAGATACATCAACAGGAGGAATAGTTGCTGAATTAAGAACCAAATTAGGTAGTTGTAATGTGATGACCCAAAATCCTTGGAATGCAGTTATTCATCTTGGACATACCAATGGCACTGTCAGCTTATGGTCACCTACAATGTCAAGCCCTTTAGTGAAAATGATGTGTCATAAAGGGGCAGTGAAGGCAGTAGCAGTTGATAAAGGTGGACATTATATGGCAACTTCCGGTTTAGATGGTCAATTAAAAATATGGGATATTAGAAAATACGGTGTAGTACAAGAATATTATACTCCAGCTCCAGCAACTTCGTTATCTATTTCACAACGTGGATTATTAGGCGTAGGTTGGAATACCCATGTTACGGTAAATATATAAATATATAATAATAAATATAAAAAAAAAGGCTATGAGGTGGAAGAAGATGACAACCATTAATTACTATTAATATTCATTATTTCTATTTTATTTTTTAAAATAAATAGATTTGGAAAGATGCATTCCGCACAAAGCAAGTGTCACCTTATATGAATCATTTACAGGCTGGGTCATCCATCACAGATATAGCCTTTTGTCCTTATGAAGATGTACTTGGATTCGGACACGATAAAGGGATCAGTAGTATAGTTGTACCTGGATCTGGAGAAGCTAACTTTGATGCTTATGAAGCTAATCCTTATCAAACCAAGAAACAACGACAAGAAGCTGAAGTGAAGGGACTTATGAATAAATTACAACCTGACATGATTATGTTGGATCCTACACAAATTGGTAAAGTGACCCGGGCCACCAAGGAAGAATTATTAAAACGAAGAAGAGATGATAATGAAGCAGCAGCATCAGATCCAACCTCTAATAACAATGCCCCAGTAAAAGAAAGAAAAAGAATGAGAGGCAAGAATTCATCTATGAAACGTTATTTAAGAAAGAAGGATCGTAAGAATTTAATCGATCAAGATAAATTGGATACTATTGAAAAAATTAAGGTTTTGGAAAAAAATGCTTCAAAGAAAAATCCAAATTCTTTTACTACTTTAGATATATTTTAATCATCAATATCAACATCAACATCAACTTCATTATCATTTTATTTTATATTATATTATTTTATTTATTTTTCTTCTTCATTTTTTTTTTACTCATTTATCAATTTGTTTATTATAATATTAATTAATTACGTATTTTATTGCATTCCAATTATAGAACTAAAAATAAATTATAAAAATAATAAAAATGATTAAAGTCTTTTAGATGTATTCAATAAAACAAAAAAATGTATTATTAACTAAAATCAAAAATTTACAATAAAGCCACATAGTAAAGTTTATTATAAAATAGAAACATTTATACATATAAAAAATAAAATAGAAAAAGGTTCAGATACATGTCTAATAATGAAACACAAGTTATTTACTCTTTTACTTCATTAGATATAGAAATAAAATACATGTATTTCACTATGTAAAAGAAAAAACAAGATTCATTACGAAAAAGTAAACCGTAAATAATAAGTAATGATTATAATACCAGAAATTTTTATAACTAATTTAAACACATATATATATTTCATTATAAATAAGAATAGCATTGGCCATAAAAGACAAGATGACTTTTGCATAAAGAAAATAATTTTGTACAAAAATGGAGAACAAAAACCCGGAGCTTAAAAAATCAAACATTTTAAGAGAAATTTCGCGACTTTCCTTTTACTCTTTTCTCTGTACCTTTTTTTGCCTTTTTTAATGACAACCTTTAAATATAAATGAAGCTTTTGTATGTAATGATTTATTTTTTTATGTATAGCTTTTATCTATTAGTATGAATGTTACTTAATACCCTTTTTCGAGAAAGTTTATAGTATACTATTTTTTCTTTTGGCCACCATGGTAAAACAGAATTAATTGAAACGATTCTCAAACCGACTATACTCCCTGTATTCTTTCATGGATTATAAAATATGATAGCTGAATGTGAAGTAAAAACATAAAAGAATAAAATCCTGACTCTGCTTCCAATATTATCAAGGCTGAATTAGAAATGAAAAGTTTGGTGGTTAATCTGATTAAATTTAGTATCAAAAATCCTCGCACTTAGTATTCTTGTACAAGCAAAATACTGATTACAAAACAACCATACTAAGGATAATTTATTTCCTAGGACAATAGCAACATTTTATTATGGGAGGAGGCTTTTTTTCTGTTTGAATTTTATTAGGATTTACTACGAAAATATATATTAGTTAACTAGGGTATGCATACAAGTAAAAATTTTTTGCTTATATTTTTTACATTTTAAAATATGTATATATATACTATAAAACAAAAGAGGTGAATACCTTGTATTAATATTAATTGAATTATTTAAATAGTAACAGCAAATAGACGATTTTGTCTCCAAGACACTGAAAGTTATTCTGAATCTGTATATGCAAATGCTTGTGTTTACGACTTTTAGATCCAATTATGTGAAATATTGAGAAAATATCAATAATGCAAAATTATTATTTTTTGCAAGTAAAAGTAAATGGACAGTGACTACATGGATTATGTTTTGCAATCAAATAGGCATCAACCGGTAAAAAACTTATAAGTGAATATGAATTTTTAATGGAAGAATAATTTGAAGATAGAAAAAATGACTTTTTTATATGTGATGTTAACAAAATCAAAAGATCTGATATTTTATCTCCCGATAATGCAACTGGAATATTTGAAAATAAATAGAGCAACTACTGATACTACCGATACAGAAATCAACTATAAATATCCACTTGAATCAGACCCTTTGCTAATCTTAACTGATGATGATGATGATAATGATGACATTGTTATAATACTAGATATAAATAAAAATGAAACTCAATATTATTACTCGATTGAAAGACACTTCGGCGGATAAAACAATGACAAAGCAAAAAAAAAAGAGTGGTTTTTATCTATAAAATAATTTGACCTCCACCTATAAATAGGCAAACGTATCGAGAAACGTAGGATTGTTTCAAAGAATCCAGTTTTGATCCATAAAATTAATATCGGGACTTGGTGGACTTAAATTCCTTCCAAACTCTAGTATAAATCAAAGCAAGGCTCGACTAAGCAGCAATTAGAAAACCAAACAAGATATAGTATGTAGACGACTACTCGTAATAAAAATAATGATTATCAATAAACCTCAATTTATTCAATCATTAAGATACTATCTTCATGGCTATTTAATTTTATTAAATAAAAATAATAAACATGAAATTTTTTAATTTGAAAAATATAAGAATAAAAAAAATTACTTTCCTTTTTTAATCCAAGTGAAAGAAAAAAGTAAAAAATAATAAAAAAAACCTCATGATTAAAAAAACCAAAATATTAATTAAAACCAAAATAAGGTTTTATCAACAATAAAGAATGAAATTGAAAAAAAAAAAAGCTCATCCTATTATATACATGTATATATATATATATATAAATCAAAATAAAATAGAAAAATAACGATAATCCAATCTTGATTAAAAAAGGTGACGATAATCCAATCTTGATTAAAAAAAGGTGACGATAATCCAATCTTGATTAAAAAAATAAAATAAAATAAAAACAGCGATAATTCGCTCAAGTTAAACCCAGCCAAATTTTAGTTATGTATCACAATGTAAGATTATAGACCTTGCAGGAGCAAACATAAACAGATTTTAGTTTATAAAAAAAATAGTGATATCAGAGAAAATAAAGATAAAAAATAATATATATATAATAATAATAGTAGTAGAATATAAAAAAACAAGATATAATAATAGTAATAGTAATAATAAATAATATAAATAAAAAATTATGTAAAATAGTACAGTTAAAACTAGTTCATGTTGGAAATAATATTAAAATAATAATAATAATAATAATAAAGTGATTATATAAAAAAATCACCCTTTTACCTTTTTGTTGTTGTTGTTGTTGTTGTTTTTCTTATACATAAAAATAATAATAATAATAAGGAGTACATTATAAAAAAAAAAAGGGAGAAGGGAAGAAGGAGATTTACATTAATACACAACAACAGCCAGCATCTTCTTTTTCCAATTCATATTGATTATGTTGGCCAGATCTTGATTTACTGTTTTCTTGTTCACGTTTATTCATTCTACGAATTTCACGTACAACTTCATAAAAACTATCATCCACATTGGTACGTTGCTTAGCAGAGGTTTCTAAAAAGGGACAGCCAAATTCTTTTGCTAAATCGAATCCCTCTAAAAAAATAAGAAAAAAGAATGGTATGATATTTTTAATAAATAAGATCATCAATTATATATATATATATATATATATATATTACCTTGGGAAGAAACTTGACGTTCTGATTCTAAATCACATTTATTTCCTACCAAAATCATTGGGAATTGGTCCTTATCTTTAACACGACGAATTTGTTGATAGAACGTACTGATTTCTTCAAAAGATAATCGACATGTAATAGAATACACTAATATAAACCCTTCACCATTACGCATATATTGTTCTCTCATAGCACTAAAATAATAATAATAATAATTATAAAAAACAAAAATAAAAAAATCATGATTAATACTATTATTATTAATCTTTTTTTTCTTCTACGCCTACTTTTATTTCCATTATTACATTTAATTATTTTAATTTACCTGTATTCTTCTTGACCAGCTGTATCTAATACGTCCAATAATGCTGTTTCTTGATCAATTATGCATTGTTTTCTATATGAATCTATAAAATAAAATCGAAAAAAACATAGTCGCTTAATTATTAAAAGAAGGAAATGATAATGATTTTTAGCTTATCTTCTTATATTTATTTACCTTCAATAGTTGGATCATATTCATCGACAAAATGAGATTGAATAAACTGAATAGTAATAGCGGACTTTCCAACACCTTTTTTATTTATTAAAAAAAGAGAGAAAAATGAATTTAAGGTTACTATATATAAATAATATTTATTATATATAAAAAACATTTTATTGACAAGAATATCTTACCACCACCACCTACAATAACAATCTTATATCTAATAAAAAAAAAAAAAAAAGTAAAGTAAATATAATAATAATAGTAATAATAATAATAATAAATGAGTTTTA
>MU612514.1:0-16934 GCA_025201675.1 Cunninghamella echinulata
TTTTTTTTTTTTTTTTTAAAAAAAAAAAAAAAATAACAATTACCGATTTTTGAAACTTTCTGTAAAGAGAAAGAGCACGAAGTCTAGCTTCATTAGAAGAACCTGATGAAGCAGTTGTCACAGCAAAATTGCTTACACCAAATACAGCAGCCATTTTAATATATAATGTAATAAAAAAAAAAGCTGTTTTTTTTTTTTTTCTGAAATATTCGATAAACTAAGCCGGTCACTTTTTTAATAGCCTTCAAATGAATCTACGTCATTGGCTGTGTTTAATTTATTTATAAATGGAAATTAACACTGAATTATATGACATTTGACTTATTATATACTGTATAACTATAACCTATACATCTCAAATATAATAATGTATTTTATATTTAAAATTTAAGTTACCTTTATCTTTTGAATTCAAAAATGATTAAAGCAGATAAAATAAATTTATTTTTCATTAAAAATTGCTATAGGCAAATAAGCAAATTTCCCAAAATATACAATACCCCATATGCATTAATAAAGATAAAAAGCGCTGATAACCAAACTTTTTTTAAAAAATAAAATAAAAGGGAGTGTAGTAACTAAAAAAAGGAGTAAAAAATTATATTTTTGAAAGTTTTTAATACTCAATTTATAAATATACACCTTACAATAACTCCTAATTCTTTTTAAACATTTTTTCTTTTTTTTTCTTTTTTTCTCCATCTTTTTTTTTTTTTCTTCTCTTCCTTTCCCTTCCTTTTTTTTTATTTAAGTATATAAACATACATAATTTTAGTATCTTTGTACTATATTGAAAAAAAAAAATTTATGTTTTATTAACAGTCATTACCCAAAATATCATTAGAAAAAGTATTTTCTAAAGAAATAAAATGTATTCCAATAACCAAATAAATTCGAGTCCTGCCGGCCAGGAATTAAGATCCACGGACAGGCCTATATATGGGATGGCAGTAACCAATGTCAACAATACTATTTATTTATACGGAGGTTACTACGGCGTTACACCTTGGGATAAGGAAGCTTTATGGACTTTATCATCAAATGTAGACCCTAATCAATTCACACAAATGGAAACAGATCCTAAAGCTTCTCCTACTGTGATTTATTCACAGTTACTATATCCATCAATTACAACTACTAATTCAACGTCATATATTTATGCTTTTGGTGGTCACCATACAACAAATATCACTAAATTAATGATAGAAGCAAGTGTCAATGGAAGTGAATCATTAAGGTATTATAAATACAACATAAATAATCATCAATGGACACCACTAGCATCAACTTTTTTAAAAGAAAACGACAATGTTCCTTTAGAGAGATATTGGCATACAGCAACTTTAAATATAGAAAGAACCCAAGCGTATTTATTAGGCGGTATGAATATATCTCATCCTCAAAATGATTTTTGGAAATATGATTTTATGTCAAATTCCTGGACTTCATTACCTTTACCTTCATTTTTTTCACCTCGATGCGGCCATACATCAAATATGTTAAGGTGAATAATAGTTATAAAATAAATAAAGTATAATAAAATATAATAAAAATAACCGCTTATATATATATGTATCTTAACTTTACTCCTATCCAGTAATGGCATTCTTGTAATATTAGGTGGATATATTTGCGTTGGAAACTATACAACAAATCCTGTACTACCAAAATTATTGTTTAAATTAGATAATACTATTATTTATAACACTATTCAACAATCATGGTCAAACCAAACTTTATACGGTGATACTATACCTTCTCCAAGAACATATCATAATGCTATTACAAGTAAGAATGAAAGTCTAAACTTTAATTATTTTATTTTGATTTCTTTTAATATATATATATATATATATATATATTACTTTTTTTTTTAGCTAAAGGAGATAAAATTGTAATATGTGGAGGTCAAGATGGAGCGGCTCAACCATTCCAAACATATATATCTGCGGGAGAAGATTCTTCTTCTATGACAGCTATTTTGGACACCCAAACGTGGTATTGGACTACACCTATGCCATCTCCTTATCAACCTTTTCCCCGCTCGTTTGCATCTGCAACCTTGATTAATGAAACTAAAGTTTTGGTCGGGTTTGGTAAATTATAATGACATGAAATTCGTAACTACCGCAAAGGCATTAATATAAACTGTTATAATTACTATTATTTTTCATATATATAGGCATTAACGATCATACCATATTTGATGGGTTTTATATATTCGATGTAAATCAAGAAAAATGGCTACCAAATTCCAATATGTTGACTTTACCCGATCAGCCGTTTGATAATAGTACTTCATTTATTATTTGGATGACCATATTAGGAGCATCTATATGTATAATTACTATGATCGCTATTTATTTTATGGTGAAGAAATTAAAAGAAAGAATAGTTGATCTAATAAATAAAGTGAAAAACGATATTTGGCATAGAAGGTAATAATAGCAATAATAAACATATATGTATATGGCATATTACTAATTTTATTTCATACAATTAGAATTGGAGAACCTATATGGGCAGAAATAAGTCGATTTCTCTTTCGAATTTTATTTCTTTCATTGTTTGTAGTTATTTTAATTGTTTTAATGCTGCAGGTTCGCTACAGTCCTGTCATTGACCAAAAATATTATGCTCACAATGATGAATACACAGTAGATGTTCCAGGTATATTAAAACTATTAACATATACTTAAAACTAAATTATTTATTGTGATATAATTCATAAAATTGATAGTGTTATTTACGCATTTATTTATTTATTTTTTAAAAAAAAAAGATATCCGATTTTGCTTTAGTGGCTGGACAAACACAAACAGTAATATAAAACCGTATATTCAGTGTACAACAAACTTTGGTGATTCATGCTCACAATACTTAATAGATATATCAGAAAATGTCAAAGTAGGGTTAAACTATTACGATTCAGTTTTAAAATGTTATTTATTCCGTGCACCTCCTTCATTTCAGCTAGGTCGCACTAATAATCGCATGCTCAGCAATGGATCCTATATGAAGTTTTTTTATTACGGTGATCGATTGGCTTCCAATGCATCGCAATTACACACAGTATTTTATCATAAATATCATGATCCCAATTTACCAGTTTACAGTATTCAAGATCCCTACGATTTGCCATTTTCATGGTATAGCAATAGTGAAAACGCTCAATTCCAATCCTCTGAAGCAGAAAATTTAAGAACCGAAAATGCATTTGATTTGGACCCAAACGTAGGTAGTACAAGCAGCTATGCTTTGATTGAACGTGAAGAAATCCAAGCTTCCAATTTTTGGAACTATGTAGGAATTGCTTCTATTCATAAACGTACCTTTGAAATCAGCAGTAAAGCCGTATCTGAATCTGTAACATCATTGTATGCTACTGAACCTCAACCATTTGGCTCTCTTTTAGTTTTTCCAGAAGGCTATGAAGTTACAGTTATAAGAGAACAAAGAGCTTTTACTTTAGTTAATGCTATGGGGGTTGTTGGTGGAATTTTTGGTTTAATTGTTGGTTTACAAACTTACCTTTTCGGCTATAGGCCTAGATCACCTTGGGGACTAATTCATCGTTGGTCAGTAGGTCAGATGCGACTTTCTTTATTACACAATTTAAAGTCAAGATTCCCCCCAATTAATAATGTCCCTATTGTTCACCCTGTACATCGTCGTATTACTACAAATTCAATTACATTAAATAGCAAAAATAGTGGGTCAAGTTTCGTTATAATGAAAGATGTTCAGCTAATAAATAATGAAAAAGTAGTGCAATCACCATATAACACCGAAGATATAGAAGAAACTATTCAAGACAGAATATGTCGTTTAGAAGAACGTCTGCATATATTTGAATTATTATTCCAAGCCTATTATATTAACGATGAAATATTTAGATCTCTGGACCATGCTTTACAACTAGACTTTTCGTCCTCTTCAAATACGAATCAACACAAGTGGCTGCGTTTTTTAGAATCCAAAATCAATTTTTGACAAAAAATTGATCTGCTGTGTTTAAAATATATTTACATATTAACTTTAAAAAATAAAAAAACATTTTTTTCCACTCTTTTTGTTTTTAATTTAAATCCATTTGTTATTCATAATACCACATATATACATAAATATAAATATTTTCTTTATAAATGAGTAGCTATTTGAAACCTTTAATATGTATATTAATTGTATTCTTTATTACTGCCTGCAAGGCTCAATTAGATGATGCTGTAGAAGAAGTAAAAATGATAAAAATAAAATAGATGAAAAAAATGGAGTTTATAATGCCACAAAGATACATTTTTGTTTATAAATCTGAATCCTTTGCCGGTATATATTTATTAGATACTTGATGCTTCTATACTTCAACAGTCTACTGAACAAGTAGAACCAATCTTTAATGAACTAGGACAAGACATTGATGGTGACACAAATGAATTACAACAATCGTTTATTTTCTCTCTTTTAATGATTATAGTATCTGAAATTGGAGATAAAACGTTCCTTATTGCAGCTATTATGGCTATGAAACATTCAAGATTGGTAGTATTTTCAGCAGCATTTTCATCGTTGTTCTTAATGTCAATATTATCGGCTGGCTTAGGTCATGTAGTTCCTAATTTACTTCCTAAACAATATACAGATGTGTTGGCAGCACTATTATTTTGGAGCTTTGGTTTAAGAATGTTATATGAAGGATATCATATGGATCCAAATGAAGGCAATGAAGAAATGCAAGAAGTAGAGCTAGAATTGAAGGAAGTAGAAGATAGAGATCGTGCAAAAAATTTGGAAAACTTGGAAGTTGGTGGTTTAAATCCTGTTGAAGATAAAGAAAACCATCCCAAATCTGTTAAATCTACTTTGGTTCAAGCAAAAGAAGGATTAATGAATTTAATGCAGTTAGTTTTTTCACCTGTTTTTGTTCAGACTTTTATTTTAACTTTTCTTGGCGAATGGGGTGATCGTTCCCAAATTTCTACTATTGCACTTGCAGCCGCTAATGTAATTATATTTTATTGAAAAAAAAGAAAAAAAAAAAGCATAATACTTATTTTCTATATTTCATCATATAGAATGTATATTGGGTGACAGTTGGAGTTGTAATTGGACATAGTTTATGTACAGGTTTAGCTGTACTTGGGGGTAGATTATTAGCATCAAGGATATCTGTCAGAACAGGTAAAAAAAATAACTTATATATTATTGTTATTATTCTAGTTTCATTTATACCTTTAGTACTGTTTATTATTATTTAGTTACTTTATCCGGCGCTTCTCTCTTCCTTATTTTTGGTGCATATTACACATATCATGCAACTCAAACTAACTGGGTTAATAATTAAATATATAAATATAGAATATATATTACTTTTCAATCAAAGCCATAACTTAAAAAAAGTACCATATCAATACTTTAAATACAATACAAAATAAAATAAAATAACCCATATATACTTCCTTTTCCCTATTCTTTTTCTTTTATGAGAATAAACCTTCATAAGATAGTTAAAAAATAAAAAATAATCGGATCTTTTTTTCCCTATTTATCTTTTTCTTTTAATGTCCGTTTTTTACCAACCAACCGAGATGTCGGTGGTTTACTTTTGTCAATTGTGTACGAAAAAGAGTGTGGTAATTAAATTTTTTTATTTTTTAAGTTTGTTGTTCTTTCTTTTATTTACTTTTTTTTACCCTTTTGTTTTTATTACTACTATTTTTATATATTTCTGATAACTAGAAAGAAGATGGTACCAGCTATTATTAAAGACACAATTATCCAAACTATTGATGAACTCAATCCTAAACTTCGCGAAATTAGTTTAAAAGTAATAAATAAAATAGCAATGCAAAAGTATATATATATATATATATATATATATTTGTTTTCTTATTTTATATTTATTAATAATAATATTGAAGATTCATGATGATCCTGAACTTGGTAATCATGAATTTCATGCATACCAACTTTTAACAGAATATCTTGAAAGTCAAGGTTTTAAAGTTACCCGTGAAGCTGCAGGAATGAAAACTGCCTTTATTGCAGAATACTCCAATGGCGAGGGTCGAAGAATTGGCTTCTGTAGTGAATATGATGCTTTACCTGGGTAAGTATAATATAAAAAAAGACATATTTTAATATTTAACTTCATTAATTATAAAATACTTAATAATAATAGAGTTGGGCATGGCTGTGGACATAACCTTATTGCTATTGCTGGAATAGCATGCGCAATGGCTATTAAAGAATCATTACAGAAAAATTTATTAAAGGGAACTGTTGTATTATTTGGAACACCTGCCGAAGAATCAACTTCTGGTAAAATCACTTTTGTAAATTCGGGAGAAGTTAACAAACGCGTTGATGTTGCTATGATGTTACATCCCTTTGCTGCAAACAGTTTATATGTTAGAATGCTAGCTTTAGATACCTTAATTGTAGAATTTTTTGGTAAATCATCACATGCTGGTATGGCTCCTTGGGAAGGAATTAATGCAGTAGATGCTATTATGCAAGGCTTTGATAATATTGCTATGTTAAGACAACAAATTATTCCTTCAAACAGGTAAAAATCCTACAAAAATAGTATATAAACTTGCAATGTACATGTTAATTATTTGCCTATTTATGTATATATTTATAATTTATAAACGTATTTATTAGAATGCATGGTATTATAACAGACGGTGGTAAAGCTGTAAGTGATAACATTATATTTTATATGTACTCACTGATTAATAAATTTCATTTTTTTATTTAATCATACATAGGCTAATGTAATTCCCGATTACTCCTCGGCCAAATTTTATGCTAGATCGTTAACAAGAGATCAATTGGCAGCATTAAAACCAAAAATGGAAAACTGTTTTAAAGCGGCAGCAAAAGCAACTGGCTGTACTTATAAGATGTCTTGGGGACCTGATGGCCCTGTTGAAGGTAATATATACTATATTTTTCAATATGATGTTTTTCATTTTTAATAAAAAAAAATTATAACTATCATTATTATACATAGATGTGTTTATGAATACACCACTTGCTGAATATTATAAAGCATTAATGGAAGAGCAAGGCATAAATTATCTCTCACGTGTTGAAGAGGAACAAATCATTGGCGCTTCTACAGATATGGGTAACTTTAGCTATGCAGTTCCTTCTATCCACCCTGCTTATGGTATTGACACTACTGCTACTAATCATACAAAGGAGTTCGCTACTGCGGCTGGAACAGAAAAAGCGCATAAATTGACTATAGATGCTTCTAAATGTTTATCAATCACTGCTGCTCATACCTATCTTGACGATGCGTTTTATGAAGAAGTAGTTGCTGATTTTAAAAAAGGAAAACCTCAACCAAAATAGTCAACTCTTGCTAGTCTTTTAAATGTAATAATAAAACTGATAAAAAGATCATTTTAATAAAGTAAAAAAAAGGGGGCCCGTTTTTTATTTTGCCAATAATAAATCATAAACAAAAAGTATGCTTTATCTTTTATTTTGATTTTTGATCCTATAGTTCACTATACCTATTTGTTTATATTAGTTTCTTTTTTATAATCCCTAATTTTTTCGGACGATATTTTTTTTCTCTTTTTCTTAAAAATGTCTCTTTCAGGAACTATATTTACACATGAGCCAGGTAAATATTAAAGAACTTGATATTTTTGAACGATGCTAATACTATTTATTACTATACCTATCATACTTTTTTTTAATAAAGATTGGATACATAAACCTCATAGTTTTGACTTTGCCGAACTTACAGATAAGACGTTATACAACGATTATATACTAAATACTAAAACGAATAATAAAAAGGCAGTATCACAATCACCTTCTTTATATATCAACCGAAAAATAAAAGAGAAAAAAGGATCGACGTATTTGACCATGTATAGCTGTAAACGATCTAAATCTCTAAATATAAAAACTGACCAGCTAAGAAATATAGCATACTCTCGTTATAGTGCCCCTTTTCTAGTCAAATATCAACAGCATTTAACAGAAAATGACAAACCCCTACCAGCTGTACCTATTGAAACAACAAAACCAATAGTATTCAAAAAAAAAAGTCATTCTTTCAATTCTCCATCCCACCAATTACTTGATCAATACAAGTTTAAAGAAAATGGTTATAAACCACTGACCTTAGGTGACATTGCTGATATTAAAGATAGAGATAAACGATTAGCCGCCTATCGTAATATAAATAAATAGGAGTATATTTTTATATATAAATATAATTGAAATAACAATTTTTTTTTTTGTAAAAAGATAAAGCATTTGAAAACTGTTTACTGGCTACAAGTCCTCTGGCGTCTGTGATAAAAACTTTAAAAAAGAAATCCCCTTTGCAACATCATGGTAATTTTTATATATAATGTTATAATATATATTAAATATTTGATATAATATAAATACATTCTCACATAAGCACGAATATATATGTATGTATATTAAAAGCCCAATCCCAAATAAATAGGCAAACTTCTGGAAGGACTTTTACCCTACCTTCGTTTTTACAATTAACAAAAAAGGAATCTTTGTCGAGTTTAAATATCCTTTAATTTCAGCATTTTAAAAAAAACACTAACGTTTAACTGTTATATATCTATCAATACATACTATTAATAAATCAATTTTTTTTTCAATACGTATTATAAATCAAAAGTTATTAATATTATTTATTTTGTTATAGCAGAATAAATGGCTATTTAACAAATGATTTTTAATACCCTTACCACAAAAAATAAATTTTTAACATCACAATAAAACACGGTTTTTTTTAACAATTTGTTCAGTCTTCCCTTTTTCAAAACCTGTTTCAACTTTTTCAGACACATACTGTGTTTGATCAAACTACCCTGAAAGTATTTTTTTTTTAAAAAAAAAGTATTATATTTCTTTATACAAACAAGATTTCCCACGCTTGAACGAAAAAATAAAAATTCAGGGGACTTTTTTTATTTTTCACTTCTTTTTTTCTTTTTGTGCTCTATTTATTTGTCCGTGATAAATAGCTTTTCCATGAATATTGACATCGAACTATGGGCGAAAGCAGCCAAAAATATTGATTGGATAATACCTCCTAAAGAAGTTATTGGCCACAACCCAACAAATAAATTCAATCCTTACGTCTGGTTTCCTGGTGGTACCTTAAATACATGTTATAATGCTGTAGATAGGCACGCTGCAAATCATCCCGATAGAATTGCTTTATGCTGGGATTCTGCTATGGAACCTGCTAAAAGGAAATATACGTACGCAGAGTTATTAGAAGAAGTTCAAACGCTAGCTGGTGTCTTAGTGTCCCATAAAGTGCGTAAAGGCGACACTGTCCTTATTTATATGCCTATGGTTCCAGAAGCTGTCTTTGCTTTATTAGCTTGTTCAAGAATAGGTGCTATCCATAGTGTTGTTTTTGGTATTATTATTATTATTGTTATTATTATTATTATTATTATTATTACATGTTATATAACTATATATTAATTTTTTAATTTATATGTATATAGGTGGATTTGCCCCTAAAGAACTCTCAAAACGTATAGACGATTGCTCCCCAAAAGTGATTATAACTGCTAGTTGTGGTATTGAACCTAAAGGTGTTATCCCTTACAAACGTAATAATACTTACAATATATATATATATAAATATGTAATTTCAATACTTAAACATCTCAATACACTTTTATGTTTTATTTGTAGCATTGCTGGAAAGCGCCTTAAGCCTATCAAAACACACAGTTCCCATAAAGATTATTTTACAACGACCTAATAAATTGATTGTGCCACTTGATACAATCAAAGGAGATAGAGATTATCATATCGAGATGGACCGTATTAGAAAAAATGGTAACCAAGTTATTCATTGTACCGAAATGAAATCCGAAGATCCTTTATATCTTTTATATACTAGTGGAAGCACATCTACTCCTAAAGGGATTATTAGATCAAACGGAGGCCATGCAGTTGCATTACGCTGGTCGATGGATTATATATTTAATGTTGGTGAATCTGAATGTATGTTTACTGCAAGTGATATTGGGTGGGCTGTTGGTCATAGGTAATATTAAAATTAAAAATTTTAAATATAGATATAAATAAAGGTATGCACTTTTTTTACATATGTTTATGTTTATATTTATATTTATTACAACATCATAACAAAATAGTTACACAGTATATGGTCCTATGTTAAAAGGAGCTACATCAATTCTATACGAAGGAAAGCCAGTTTTAACCCCCGATGCTGGGGCCTTTTGGCGTATCTTATCTGAATATAAAGTCAAAGTCAT
The DNA here is from genome assembly GCA_025201675.1 of Cunninghamella echinulata. Classification (NCBI taxonomy): domain Eukaryota; kingdom Fungi; phylum Mucoromycota; class Mucoromycetes; order Mucorales; family Cunninghamellaceae; genus Cunninghamella; species Cunninghamella echinulata. Next base: position 10,299 of record MU612514.1, read on the forward strand.
GTTTACTGCTCCTACTGCTCTTAGGGCTATGCGCCGTGAAGATATCAATGGTGATCTAGCCAAAAAATATTCATTGGACCATCTTAAAGCTGTTTTTGTTGCTGGGTAATATAAAAGCGTATATATATATATATATTTATTCATATAGGTATACTTAAATTTTTATTACAATCATTTATAGAGAGCGCAGCGATCCAGAAACTTTAAATTGGTGCCAAAATATAGTTGGTCCAAATTGCTATGTTATTGATAATTACTGGCAGGTAAAGTTGTAATTTTATTTCTAAAATATTCTTTTTTAACAATCCAATTTTTATTTATTCGCCCATTCATCCATTCATCCATATATTTACATATTTATTTATTATAAAGACAGAAACTGGGTTTCCAATCACATCAACAAGCCTTGGTACTGGAAAAACAGAAAAAGTGAAATTTGGATCGGCTGGAAAACAGATACCTGGATCAATTGTAAAAATATTACTAGAGGATACTAATGAAGAAGCTAAAGAACCTAATACTTTTGGAAATATTGTTTTAAAACTACCTCTACCACCCGCCTCTTTTCCAACGCTTTGGAAGAATGACGATGGTTACGGATCCACTTACTTTACTAAATATCCGAATTATTATGATACAGGCGGTAATATATAATAAAAAAATTGTAATACTAATTATTTTATGATATATATCAAGGCTTTAATTTCACTTTTTCTTTTACATTTATATATATATATTACCAAAAAAGATGCTGGCATGATTGATGAAGAAGGGTAAGATTGATAAATATAAGCACTCATAGATATATATATATATATATATATATATATATATATGTGTGTGTGTGTGTGTGTGTGTGGTGTGTATACAAGCTCATAAAATATCTAATAATTTATTTTTTGGTTTTTAAAGTTATGTGCATGTTATGTCAAGAACGGATGATATTATTAATGTTGCAGGTAAAATAATAATAACATATATATATTTATGCTCTTTTATTTTATGTAAATTAAATATAAATCAAAAATTTTATGCATTTGCTTAATTTGAATAATAGGTCATCGGCTTTCAACAGGTATGTATTAAATTATTAATAAAAATAAAATAACAAAACAAAAATGTTTTACTAACTATATGAAAATTTATTAGGATCTATTGAACAAATTATACTATCCCATCCATATGTAGTGGAATGCTGCGTTATTCCTCTCCCAGATAAATTAAAAGGCCATGTACCATTAGGTGTAATTGTATTGAAACATGATATTCATCTTACCCAGCAAGAATTTAACAAAACGGTACTTCCTGAACTTATTAAATCAACACGTAATGACCTTGGTGCGATAGCATGTTTTGAAAAAGCAGTTATAGCACCACGATTACCAAAAACAAGAAGTGGCAAGGTCTTACGCCGCTGTATAAGAGATATGGTAGATGGGAAAGAGGTTAAAGTACCTGCTACTATTGAAGATGAATCTGTGCTTTATGAAATAGAAAATATTCTTTTTGAAAACAATTTTATTTATTCGAAAACAATGCCTAAAGCAAAGCTTTAAATATACATATTAAATAATAAAGTCATTCAATGCTTTTTGATATAGTTTTTTTTCCTTTAAAAAAATGTCCATATGCAATGATTTTCGGAAATGTATGAATGTTGTAACAAATGGTTTTGTTTTAGCAATTCCATATAACTGCTCCATGTGAGAAGATGGCACGATTTCATCATTACTAGACGATAAAAACAGTAAGCGAGTAGCTGGGGATAATTTTGTTAGATTAACATTAGTTGGCCAGCGGTTCCATAGGCAATATTTAGCAATCCATGGGTATGGTGTGTATTTTGGATACAAAGAACATACCATATCATAAATACTTGAGAATGTATTTTCAAGGATAATACCTTTTACCTTCCTGTGATTGTTATGTTCAACCAAGTTAGCCACCAAATCGATCGCAACCGCTCCACCAAGCGAATGGCCATAAAAATATATAAACTGGTCATCTTTCTCAATGATTGACAGCGTATATTTAAAAATAGCCTGTGCATCTTTTTGTAGCCCAATTTCATTAGCAGTACCTCCAATACTATTCCCATATTGCCGATATCCAATAGCAATGATGGTCATGTCAGGAACTGCATCTAGCATAACTTTAAAAACACCAAAACGATCATGCATATTACCAGCATTGCCTTGAAAATATATTAAAGCTGGCCCACTTTTCTTTGCCATTTTATTCTTAGCTATATAACCATGTAATTGAACATGATCAGATGTAATAATGACTTTCTCTTTTATATCAAGTGAAGAAGGTATGTTTTGTAAAGGCTGCTCCATATGACGAGATCCAGGAGGTAAATATCCCATATAAATAAGCTTGTTTTGGAATGCAACTAACATCATACACTTTGGTAAATTCATGACATTGATAGTAATATTTAAAATAACATTAGTAGAATGTCACTGAAAAGAAATAATATATCACCTATAATATACTTTATACACATATAAAAAGGTAGGCACACCAGTGGCAATTAGAGTAACTGTAGCCATGGTGGAAAAAGAATTAGTTTTTATTTGCATTTTTGAATAATTAATAGTAGTCTTCCATAGTAATTTCCTAGAAAGCATTGTTAGTATTGAATGATTAAGAAAAGTAAGCGAAATAAAAAATAAAATAAAAATATTTGGAAGAAAAAACATTACCATATATAGTAATTGTTGGACATAAAATTAGGGAAATGCTAAGCATGTGGGTTACCCGGATAAATACACCCAAAAAATGTTAGCTTGTAAAAATTTTAAAAGAGTATAAAAAAATTAAATAAGTATCCATTTCCTAAGAATACAATAAAAAAACCAATTATAAATCTGCTTTGAATGAATACATACTGTCATGCATTATAATGCCGACCAATATTTAAAATGATAATTTATTATAGAAGATAATGATCAAGTAATATAAGAGTTAGGAAAAATAATAATGAGTACATTAAATTACAATGATTATAACTTTTTTAATAGTAATATGACAAAATTGATTAAATAAAGTTTAACACCTATTTTTTTATTATCAGATATTTATATTAAAAAGATTAATCTCATCAAAATTGATACTGATCATCTTGGATATTATTATTTAAATTATTGATTATATACTTATTATTACTATTATTATTGTTATGTTGTCATTGTATTTACAAGTTTAAAAGGAGAATAAATAATACTATATAGGATGCTAGAGTGACTATAGTCGTCAATATAACCCAATTACCACTTGTCCTAAATGGAATACTTAAATCAAAAACATCGCCAGCCGTTCTTCTTCTCCATAGTGCAATTGCTAGCAATGCTAATCCAAATACAAAAAAAGTTATCCCTATCTTATAAAACTCACGGGTAAATACTTTTAAAATCAAAAGGCCGGTAGAAAAAGCTGCCAATGATGTTCTCCAATATGCCCCTTCGAATGTTCTTTGTCTTGCTGTAAGTAGAATTTTATATTAAAAGTTTTGTTATTTTTGTTTTTACACATTTTCCTTTTAATATTTTATGTTAATTAAATCTTTTAATTTACCTCTTAAATCTTGTAATTCTGATTCCGTAAGAAGTACAGATTCTCGTCTATGTCCACGTATGTAATTATCTTTATTTTTTTGATTTGGTCCCATTACGAAATAAATAAGCAATATTAGTAGATATGGTTTATTTTTTATTTTATTAAAAAAGGAGAAAAAAAAATTTATTTCCAGCCCAATTTAATATGCTGCTTAATTTTTATTTTTTTAATGCCAGTATATTTCCTCTAATTATATAAGTTGGTGCTTTGGGCACAAGTAATGAAACAGCAATAGTCATATGTATTAGTGTTAAATAGCTACCAATTTAAAATATGTAAACTCTCTTATTATTTATGTAATGTTATTAATCAATATTCCCACTACTAACACACTTCGTTAAATTAGAGTAGTAATTTTATAGTGAAATAAAATTTATATTTTCGATCCTTAAGGTTTTTATTAAAAAAAAAGATATTTTATTATTAATTCCAACCCAGTGGTAAAGAGCATAAACGCCAATCATCATACTTTTCAAAAAATAAACCTGAGCTACTAATACTCCCCCCACAAAGATCACTAACGATATCTTTCCAAGTTTCATCGCCAACATGTCTTAAATCAATATAATTTTTACTTTCATCTACATTATGAGTATTCACTTCTTTTATATCTGTATATTCAGCGATCATTTCTAATGCTTCATCAATATCACATCCATCATAATTAATTGCGACAATAATCTTCCTTTCCTTTCCTTGGCTCATTATTATAAAATCTTAAGCAATGTCCAATAATTTAATGAAAATGTTTTGTACGTATTGTATTGTAGTCTGTTAAAAAAAGAAAAGAGAAAAGGTTTGTTTTATTTGGAAATAAATATAATTTTATATTTTTATCAAAGTTTTAGGGAAATTATAGTTACACAAAAATAAGACCAAAGGCATAGGTACACGTTCTCCTTTTCAATTTGATGGTGGTCAACATTACTTATTGTGCAAAAATGAACTATAATATTAGAAAGTTATACATTACCTATTAGTCAAGTAACTGTCGCAGTAATGGATTCATGATCATAATTTTTTAAAGTAGGTAGATTATATCTATACATCATCACATGGCTGTTCAATTTGTATCTGAATTTATTTCTAGAGATTGCCTAGAACCAAAACAATGATTTTTCAGGGCAGTAAATTATGAAGTGATGTCGATCTTATTATTAAATATTTTAATAACGTGTAAAATAGTAACAATGCTTCTGACCAAAATATATTTTGATCTTTATTTTGTATAAAATTTTGATTTTATTAGTCTTTTTTTATTATTATTTAGGAATCTAGAAATGATGATTCCTAATTAACAAGTCCAATAGATCCGCCTTTCTTCGTTCTTATTGCTTCTTCAAAAGTCGCTCTTTTCAATCTATCAATATATAGTCTTGGATCATTTTTGAATTCTTCAGGCAAAGTTACATCTTCAGACATTCCTCTAATATTATATCAAGACAATACTCCAGACTTTACTTTTCATCACCAGCGCAAACTTCAATCAACACTTGATATAACAATGTTTCTCTAAATCTCTGTGAATGGGCCCTTGACCCATTTACCAATACATCAATCAATGATAGATGAAAAAACTTAAGGTTTAAACCTGACCCAGAACTCATTTAAATTAAGAAGAACCCCCCCCTCCTTGTAAGATCAGAAATTAAAAGATTTTGATCTTGAAAAGGTAGCTTATTATTATCAGGTATATTATTGGTTAGAGCATTAATAGCAGTAATATTAACATCCTCGGTGCTATATAATTCCTTGTAATAGCTTCTGGTTTCCTTAATAATATCCCTTAGATCGATGTGGATCAAACGACTTACTCAATTCTGAATAGCTGTTAGGGTCATCCGTTTAGTTTTAGTTTTTAAGGTATTGTGTTGAATTTATCAAATTAAATTTATAAAAAGTTAAGAAAAGTAAAAATATTGTGAAACTTATGATTAACTTTTATTCAAATGTATAAAACAAGGGTTATATTTATATTTTTAGTGGATTAGTGACAATATGCTTAATTTATATATTATATAGTATGAAAATAGAATTATAGAGTTATCTAGTAAAGGTGACGCGAAATAGAATGAAGTTTAAAGTGTCTATAGTAATGGATCTGCGGGATTAGAAGATTAAAAGTCATAACATAGAATAAGCTAATAGAAATGGTTCATTTCATATCAGGTACACAGTAGTGATTTTATAATAAATATCAAATATTTCATGTGGGTTATAAGTGTATTATAATTATGAAGTCATTTAATATTGTTATTTTATGGTAAATACAACAATTTTATTGTATATATTTTAGTTTCTTTATTATTATTATATTGTGGTCTTAAAAACTAAAAATAATAATTAATTTCCAACATCCATAAACTCAACAAACTTGTCAATTTCATTTGTATTAGTTGCCTGTAATTCATAAAACACATCCTTAATGATATCCTTTACTTCCATAACCAAAAGACCATTTTCATTGATATGGCTTGCAACAACTACAGCTAAAGACCTCAACCCTTCATCATCAAATTTAATTCTCTTGAATTCAGGCAAAACAGCATTTTCTAGATAGCTCCTAAATTGTTGCTCTTGTTGTGAATTCATTTTGCAATGTGAATACAAAGTCTACTTATTGCTTTATCTTGTTATTAAATAAGAAAAAAGTTAAAATAATACAGATATATCACCCTATAGTAAGAAAAAAAAAAGGCCTAAGTTTATATATTAAATAAATAAAAAGCAAAAAATATATTCAGCCAAAAACATTACGTTATACTTTAGCAATAACACGAGTCACAAACAAGTTACATCACACAATATTTTGGAAGTTTTTTTTGTATTGAAGAAAAATTTTTTTTTTTTTTTTTTGTATTTAAAGCAAATTGTTTTTTATTTTATGTTATTTTTTTTAATTAATAAATATATAATATACAAAATATATATATATGTTTTAATTTTTATTTTATTAAATATTAACAATTTTTTCAGTAATTATGTATCATCATATAGTAATAATAAAATATATGA
>MU612515.1:0-16886 GCA_025201675.1 Cunninghamella echinulata
AAATTTATCATTAGTCTTTAAAAATTCTGTACAAGATTTAGCTACGCCAACAGCACAGCCTTCTACTCACTCATAATCACCATTGTTTTGGTTTTCAAATAACCATCAGCACAACAGCCTATCGAACCACAAGTGTGCACCTTATACTCGTTAACAAATTTAATATATATATCTTGTTCTGAAGTATCACATTGTTGAGTAAAGGCCTTTAAAATAAACTATGTACTTAAAATAAATAAAACTTTCATATTTTTGTATATATAATATTTTAAGAGGTAGTTTCTATAAAAGTTTCTGGGATATTATATAAAAATATTTGAAAATACGATCCATTTTGTGTAATTTTTAAAATTGGTCTTTAACTTTTTTTTTAAAAAAACAAAGGGATTTTTAAGAGGTGAGCAATGCATATAAAAATAAAAAAGAAGATTTTTATTTTTAACTTACATAGCACATTCCAAATATTTTTTAAAGTTACCTCCAATAGGTATACTATACGGTGGACAATCAAAACCTGAACAAACTTAATATAGAAATTGCACAAAAACTCTTACCCATAAAAAAAAGTGTTTTAGAAAAATAAAATATAAAATTTACTCTGAAGAAGAGAAAGTGAAATAAATAAAAAATCAAAAAAGAAAAGTCCAAAACTACTCCGGGGTGTTAATAAGAAAAGGGTATTTCCTACTTCCATATGTAAAATGTTGCTTTACGCATTTTTATTTTTTATTTTTATTTTTTTTTAAAAAAAAAACGTATTTAAATCCTCGGGAAAAGAAATAAATATATTATGAAAAAAGCCTTATTTGAATGTTTGAGAAAATAAATGAATATAATATGAAAATATAATATAAAAAAATATAACTAAATAAAGAAAATTCATTTTAGTTTGCTGTACGACTGTCGAACTACCTTCCAACAAAATTGATTAATTAGCCTTCTATTTTTTTAAAAAAAATTTAACTTATGATCCAGCATACAAGGATGGTGAATAATCTATTGATCTAACAAAATAATCAATTATAAAAACAGCTGATATATAATTTTTTATTTACATAATAAAAGTGGTTATACGCATCAAAATAAAGCTGATCTAAAATTTTTGTATAAATACACTTTTTATAATTAATTATTAGTATTTATTTTAATTCCTGTAGCATTTTTTATTATCTCTCACTATATTATTTTTTATTTTATTATATTTTTTATTATATTATATCATTATATTCATTTATAAAAATCTTTCATTTGCTTTAATAAAAAAAGATATATATTTTTTTTAAAAAAAAAGAGAATGGCCTGTAAACTTTTAGTTTTGAGCGTTTGATGACTACGAATATGCATTCCAATTTAAATTAGGGAATTACATTGTTACACAATACTTCATGTAGATCATTTTTTCGAGGTTTATAAAAGAATTTCAATTATATCCTGTATAAATTCTTGAAGATGATTTACAATATACATTTAAAAGAGCTCAATTCCATTCTACTAAAAGATATAATGAAAAAACTATTCAAAAGCCATATGAACTTGAAATGAAATGAACTGGTAAATATCTGGATTACTATAACAATTATATTTTTATTGGTTAGCCAGATTTTCATATTATTATAAAAAGTAATGCATAAGTCCTAAAGACAAAACGTCAATTGTAGGAATTACAAAGACAAAGACTATATCCAACACAGGCATTAGTGCTACACTGTCCATCCAAACCAAAAAAGTAGAAGTAAAAAACCAAATAAACCTCAATATAGCAAAAAGAAACGTAAAATAATAAATGGAAAAAAAAAGGTGTTACACTTCATAATATGAAAATGTCAGGTGATTTACTGGATAAATTTTTAAGTATTCTATTATAGAAAAAAGTATATTTGTTACGGGCGGTGCTTCAATTCATAAAAGAGAGCCGTTGATGAAAATATTAATAAAAATAATTACAATATTGTAAAAAAAGAAAAAAAAGGAAAAAAAGGAAAATAGAACTTTAAAATATTGAAAACGTTCGAATTTTAAGCAAAAATAGATTTGTGTTTAATTTTTTTAATATGCGATATAAATATAACATTAAAACACCGACATGTTTTTATTACTGTTTAGAAGACCGCTGGTGTAGATTATGTAACAAATTGTGTTTTAGTAGACGAAACCGTTCTTTAATACTCATAAAATAAGAATTCATGGCTAGTCTAAAGTAGGTATACATGCCGTTTCTAAGATATCAAAAAATAAAGGTGTCAGTCAATATATCTAATATTGGATGCACTACCTCATAGAGAATTACAGATTTTTATAAAATGGACCTACTCAAACAAAGTGGTACAGAAAAAATTAAGAATGAGTTTCCTTAATCTGACAATAAGAAAAAAGAAAGGCAAAAGATGAAGATAGGAACCCAAAGTGAAAAATTAACAAAGGTGTAACTACCTATTATGTAGTAAAATTCATGGAACAAGCCATGAATATTTGGATTAGCAATTAAAATGAGAAATTTATATTGTCATGGATATTTACTGAATTATTCACTCAGAATTTGTTATATGAAGTATAAAGAAGCATGATTATAAGCTTTTATTTATGCCACTGTATTCACCTTTTTTAAATTCTATTGAAGAATGCTGGGCAAAAATCAAGTTAAACACAAAGTTACATTCTTTGTCAGAGAATTACCAACTACCCCCAAGAGTAACAACTGCTTGTAATACTGTTTCTGTAGAAGATTGTCAAGGATGGATTAGGCGTTCAGTAAGTTTTTGGGGTCATTATTTGTATAAAAAGTAATTTATTTTTCTGAAAATAGTCGTTTTTTTATTGACAATTCCGAAGTTTTCATATGATCTGAAAAACAGAATTCGAAAAAAAAATATATCTCTGAATTTAAATTATAATCGTTTGAATACAAACTTAAAAATTATATTTGATTGCTTTTGAATTCCGCCACCCAACAGCATAAGGTTGACCAATAAAAAAAAAAAAAAAATTCTAAATACTGATTGAAACTCCGGTTCGTACGACAATATTATTCTATTTAATTAAATTAAGGAAAGGATAAATGGGAATAAGAATTAACATTTTTTATTTTTTTCTTTTTTCTTTTTTTCTTTTTTCTTAACTACTATAGGAATTGTTGTGTATAAATTAATTGCTGCTATATCTTGTCAAAATTCTAATGAATCCTCAAGCTAAAGAATTCTTACCTTATTCTACTTTTAACGTAATTCGGCCTGCCACACCACCAGAACACCTGATTACTGAATCTGAACATTGTGATGAAGATTGTCTTATGCTAGTTGACAGGATAAAGAGAAATGTTGAATCGAACAAGAAAACAACATTAATAGTAAGATATCAAAGAGAAAAACTATTAAATTATTTGAAAAAAAGGCAAGAAATAAGCTACGATACTGAAATAGGCATAATCTGCGACTATTTGGAAAACTGCATTGATATCTGGAAGTCAGAAAGATTATTGGACAGAGTGAGAGCAATCTTAAGTTCACAGAATGTAACCTTGCCATTAATGTTGACTAGGACAAACTCAGAAGAATATATTGGCCAAAACTTGTAAAATACTAAAGCAGGCTGGATAAAGATACCTTAATGACGCGATTACTACTAGAATAATATTTACCATTGGCCATTACTTCTATTAGTATTATTATATAATAGCGAATTAATAAATATACAACTTGATTTCAATTTTATTGTATTTTATTGAGTAATTCTTAATTAACTCATTAATTTATAGAGATTTAATTGTAATAAATTTTTAAATTTCGAAACTTTGTTTAATTTTTAGGTTTTAACAGTGGTTGGTTTTATTTCACAATTACCTTTAGTGGGTTGATGATTAGAACCACAAAATCCAATTTAATCATAAGTCTTTAAAAACCTATTACAATTCTCAATTGCCAAGCTAGTACTTCCAGTTTCGTATGCAAAATATTCACTTTCACCGTCAAAACTCATGGTCAATAAGGCAGTAAAAATCCTTTGTGCAAATATCCAATTTATATTTATTTGCAAATCCATTATAGCATTTTTGTTGTAAAGTTTCACGTTCTTGAATAAAAACTTTCAAAATAAATAATGTACTTAATAAAAATTTCGTTTTTTTCATAATATTTTAAAAGAGATGTTTTATAAAAAAATCTTTGAGTTTTTATATAAAAATCTTTCAAGCTACATACATTTTGGGTATCTTTTTAAATTTACCCTTTCATTTTTTTTTAAAAGGTAAACAGTGCATAAACAAGATGATTTTTATTTTATAACCCACATAACGAATCCCATATATAAATGATGGATGAACAATCAGAAATTACACAAAATATTATGCCCATAAAAAGAATAGTTTAGAAAAAATAAAATTAAAATTTATCCTAAAGAAGTGAAAAAGAAAGAAGGAAAAGGGTTCAAAAAAAGAAAATTCCAAAACTAGTGAACAACAATAAGAAAAGGAGATTTCTTATTTCCATACATAGTCTGTTGCTTCATGTATCCTTCTTTATTTTTTTTTAAATAAAGGTATTATTATGATATGGCTAAACCTTTTGTATTTAGATAAAGCACAGAAATAATTTTTATCTCATATAAACTATATATATCAAAATTTATATTTTTATCTAATTATATATATTTTATTATATTATATTTAATATTTTATAACTTGTCCAATTTATACTCCTCCTTTGTTATAATGGTCTGTATAAACACCTATCAATCTGGGTTTGAATTCAGATCATTTCATTATAAAAAGGAGTGAATTTTTATTTCATTTTTGAAAAAACCAGTTAGTACTTAAGTCAACTTTTAATAATAAATACTTTTACTAACAAGTTCTATTAACTCATATTTTTAACTAAAGATTATTTTATTTATTTAATATTGTTGATTATTATCCAATATTAAATTATGTTATTTTATCTATATAATTGTTGATCTTTATCCAATTATATATTTTATTTTATTTTATTAATCTAATCTAAGTTGTATCTACTTATAAAACAAGATACTAGTGCTCACTGACAATTAAACTATACTATAGAACTATCTACTTTCTAAACTATAAAAGGAAATTCCATTTTTTAAACTATATATAATAGTGTATTTAAATAAATAATAAAATAAATGAATAAATCACGAAAAAAAATTGTATATATAGTAAAATAAAATAGAGATGGTTTAAAATCTTTGTAAAAATCAATTTTTATTTTAAACTATAGAAAATTTATTTTTCTAAATTATTTTTATTATTTTTCATTATAATTACTTTGTCTTTATTTTTAATATACTTATATTACACTATCGTCGTATATTCATTTATAGAAAAATGAATGCCTAGTAATTTTTTAATTTCCGATAGAGGACAAGGAAAAATAAGAATTCCAGTTTAAACTATAATTATATTGTTACACAATATTTCATGTAAATCATATTCTCAAAATTTATACAGGAAACTCGGTTATGCCCTGATTTTAATCATTTTGTAAATATGTTAATGGAAAGGCGCCCTATGTGTGCTCATGAAAAAAATAAAAATAAAAATTAAGACTTCCATTCCTCCTTTCTTTCTTTCTTTCTTTCTTTCTTTTTAATTTCATTTTATAAAACACAAAAAAAATGCGTTTAATTCAATCATTAAGCTTATTTGCCTTCTTTGCAGCTACTTTTGCTCAGTTCCGAGGTGAAGGTGTCTATACCATTTCTCCTAGGCAATTCTCTGGTAAAGCTATCACTGCATCACCTGCTGATTCTAGTGTCTTATTGATGGATAAAAACAGTACTGAACCTGATCAAGGTCAACAGTGGAATATAACTATTGATAGAAAAATTGGTGAAAATCAATATATATATAATATTGTTAATGTTAAAAAAGAGAATGGTTACCTCAGATTAAGTCGTAGTAATGAAAGACTATTAGCCTCTACTACTTCTAAATATGGTGGAGCTGATTTATTTAAAATACAACAAGGTATTGACAGACTTGATACAATTTTCACTGCCTATGATTATGTGTATTTATTCAGCTATGATACAAACATTCTTGGTGGCCAATCTACTATAAACGGTATTCCTAGCAATGATTCTGTCAAGTTTATCTTTGAAAAAGTTTTACCTTCTTAAAAAAAATCATTTTATTCTTTGTCTTTATCTTCTCATTTTTTTTCAGAAAAAATTAAAAATAAATATAAAGTAAAATACTTATATCTATATTTAAGTAAGCATTTAAAGCTTATCATGATATATTATTTATTAAGAATGCTGAAAAACAAAATCAAAATAAAATGTTTTCATTACAAGCCAAGTTTATTGCAGATTAAATGATCAGAAATATCCAATTTTGTCCCATTTCCGCAATCACAGAATGTCTTTGGTCCTTTTGATTCAAATTTAATACTAAATCTTATCGATGTGGTACATGCAAATGTACAGCATGTCGTTTCAAGGAGTGTACAGCAAAATGTTGTACCACAATTATAAAGTAAAATTGCAACATATTAAAAATCAAGAACTAACCAAAAAAGTAAAGTGCTATCTTGCACTATTTAAAAAATAAGTAGTTATTTATGGTTTTTAATGTTATAGATATATTTATTTATATTACCATTACCAAAGAAATTGTTGAAAAATATATGGAGATTATATAAAATAAAAAAATGAATCAAAACAATCTTTTATAGACATATATATTTCTTTTTGTTTGGTTCTAAATTTATGATAATCAGGACGTAGCATCAAATGTTAACATCTTTTCCTGCAGGAGATAATATTTTTTAATAAATTTAAACCAGGAGATATAATATGCAAGTTAGTTTTCTCAATACAAATACGAAAAATAAAAAATATCTTTCTATTGTATTTCAAATTTAAAATGGAGTGAAAAAAAAAGACTCACAGATGGAGTTCAAGAGAATGAAAAATTGTTTTTGGGAAACAGAATATGATATCGAAGGTCCAATTCAGAAGGATTACAATTTCATATAAAAGAAGTGATGTAGGAAATTATTTATGTGGCGTCCGTAGATCTTAGTTACAATGAAGGAGTAAATGAATTTACAAAGAGATGCACAAAATATTAAGCTGTCCACAAGTATGAGTAAAATATGATTTACTACGATTATAAATTAAAAATCCTCTCATCTTTTTTTTTTTATAAACATTTTTTTTAAAAAATATTATAAAATAAAATGGCCGCGTGTTTTTCTATTTTATTTAAAGAAAATTAAAAAAAAAGTATATGTAACTTCCTTTTTGGAGTTATATATATTCTGATTACATGCTTCCTACATCGAGGAAATTCGGAATTAAAAGGCTAGTGCAGATCGTTCCTTTTAAGAAATTTGTAAGATAGATAATAATGCAAGTAGTAAAAGCCTTTTCCGTATTCTCTATTATTGGATTATTCAGAAATGGTTATTATATAGCTTCTACAGAACCAAATAGCGGCTATGTTGAATGTGATGGTGATTTTATATAACAAGATGGTATAAACTACAAAAATGAATGAATGCCGTCTTTTATGGAGTTGCTTGACACACGAATTGATTTACCTTGATTATTAAATAAAATTTATTTGAGATTAAAATGGAATGAAATAAATTATCTTAAGAGTGTTGTGGTCTGGTTAAACCTATCATACTAAATTAATCGCAAAAATATGTTTTAAATATATTTAATAACCTTATATTGGTATCCAATATTATTTTATATTCTATCCAGCTTATATCCATCCCTTTTTATATTACGATCTTTATAAACACCTACCAATCCGATCTCGAATTCAGGTCATTTTAATATAATGAGGAACAATTTTTTTAACTTCTAAAAAATCAGTTTTATACAAGATATATTATAAAAAACTTAATAAACGATTGTTTTTATTATCAATTTCTTTATTTTATTTTAATTTTGTTCATTATTTTCCAATATTAATTTATTTTATTATATTATAATATTGTTACTTTTTATCCGATATTATAATATATTTTATTCCATTTATTTAAACTGAGTTGTATCTACTTATAAACAAGATACTGGTGCTCACTTGCAACGAAATAATATTTTTAACTAAAAATCCAGGAGAAAAAATCTTTATGACTTAATGAGGAACGGGGTTCGAAAGCAATAAAACAGAAATATTGAGAAATAAGCATTTAAACATCGCCATTTTCGTATTCCTTGTTTTCCTTTTATTTTTTTACCAGTTTTTTTTTTTTTTTTTTTTTTTTTTTTTTTTTTTTTTTATTAAAATATTTGGATACCATTTTAAAATCGAAAAAGAATACATAAATAGTTTATATATATTCGTTAAATAACAATGATTCATTCTGATATATATAAGAGAGTCAAATCTAAGAATATCGCTGATACAATATCGATTACCAATGAAGATAATGATTATTACATATTAATATTTTCATGTTATTTTAAACTTCTAGATGTCGTATCACATATCAAAAAGTATCATACTACCACCATATCCAAAAATATATTCCTTTATTACAGCTGTTTGGATTCTATTTCGATTGATCAACTAACAATAGAAGATTTTTTCACTTTCCATCCGATACCATTAAGTAGTTGCATCGATTTGATTAAAAAATACAACACCAATAAAGTTGTTGTTACTGCGGTATTATGGCTTTTGCCTATTATAATTATTACGATGCGGATGTGTATAAACTCATAGACAATGAACATTTATATGTACGCAATGATATGAGATACTGGGCAAAGCTTCATAATAATGACGATATTATGAATTTCATCGATAATCATTACAGCAAGCATCATCAATATTATGGTTATAATTTTATAGTTACAAGTAGACTGTTCGTATTAACTAGTGGATCCGATTATTTTCCAGGATTTCATTCAATCAGAAATTATACATCAGACGTTATTAATTACATGAAAATAGATTGGGCCACTCATTATTATGACATGGATGATTTTATAGAATGTATCGATGATGAACTCCTTGACGAACAACAATAACAGTCTCTCCAGTGGTATCTAATATTCATTAAAATACTATTTGATAAATGATTTACTTTTTTCTCTATTTTTTAATCAAATCGTATAATATATGATGATTTAAAAAGAAAATATCTATGTTAATTTTTAGTAAATTGTTTTTAAACATGTTATGCTCTGGCTAAACTTTTCATATTTAGGCAAAACATAGATATAACTTTTATTTTATAATATGTGACAATGCATATATATTAGGCTTATATATTTATTAATCTTTTTAGTTATATCTTATTATATTTTATATTTTAACTTAATATATGTATTTACTCTCTTATACATACGATTGAATATATATACCATTGAATGGTGTTTTAAATTGAAATCATTTTTGAAAAATCAGTTAATTTTAGCTTTAAATAAATATTTTTAACAAATAAGTTTTATTAACTTATCTTTATAGTTAAAGATAATTTTATCTTACTTGGTGTTATTGATTATTATTTATTATTAATTTATTTTATTTTAATATTGTTGACCTTCATCCAATACTATACATTATTTTATTTCATTTCAATTCATTTTTTTTTTATTATAGTTTATGTTTTTATTTCGTAATGCTAATATTATAAAATGAAAACGATAGCAATAATAATAATAATAATATAATTCAGAAGAGCTTTCAAGACCAAACCTACTTTCTCATTCCAGGATATAACGTCAATTACTTGATTTTTTCACTGCGAAAAAAAAGAAAAAAGAAAAAAGAAAACGCGTATTTTTATTTAAAAGTGCATGAAATATTTTAAAAAAATCTAATTAATATGATATAATGATTATTCAAGCTAATAAATTCCCAGAATAACAATGCTTTTTAATATATTGACAAAACTTACCTTGATATAATAAAGGCAAATATTTAAGCTATATAATATGTTTAGTAAACATAAAATTACAGTGACGCTTATGATTAATGTTATTTTTATTTAACATTATTATTGCTATATGCTTAAAAAGAGGGGTAAGGAATTGAGCAAAAAAAAAAAGGAAAAGAAGAGAAGAAAATATATAAATTTAAATTGGCTTTTAGTTATTATTATTTTTTTTCGTTTTAACTACTACTATTACTATTGTTTTTACTACCCTTTCTCCCTCTGAAGCTTCTAGTAGTAATTATATTTATATTGTAAAAGAAATTACACGTTATGGTAATATTTATGGTGAGTTAAAAAAAAAATCATATAAACAGCACTCAAAAGATTTTGTGATATTAAATATGCCAACATTAAATATATTAGACTACAAAATAATGAAAACGTATGGAAAAGTATTTTGCAATACTAATATATACCTTCCATCACATGCATTTCGTTAAACCTTCAATATTATATATTGTAGATATCATTAAAGATGTTTGTGCTGATGAAGATACTCCGATTAAAGGCCCAAATTCATTCCCCCCAAAAATAAAAAAAAATAGCACGTAATGCGTATCTATTAATTTATTTTATTTTATTTTATAATAACAGATAGATACTGATACATAATTCATTTTTCTTTGTATACTTTAATTCTTCAAAGCACTAATATTTTCAGATAAATACATAAGCATCCGTAATTACCTTATGAAAATTATCCTATCTATGGAGTATAATTATGGTTTTGATTTATTGAAATTTTAATTCAGATGACATATTTTCAGTCAAGATAAATTAATACTAGGATTATATATAAATATTTAAATAAACCAATTATTATTTAAAATCGTCTAATAAACTTTACATATATAGTGAATGGCTATATTGACCTATTTAAACTTCAAGCAAATTAGTTTGAAATATACAAACATAGATGAACATCTAGTTGAATATCGATCTTTAAGCGTATCTATAAATATTCAGTATCATCTTATGAAAATTAATCCGTATATAGAGCATACTAATGTCAATAAAATATTGTAATTTCAAATCAATTAATTGATTATCTGAGTAGATGAATGGTAATTTAGTTTATAACTCTGACAGTTGGAAAAAACTCAATCTTTTTTTTAAAAAAAAAAATAACCATATTACGTTACAGTAACTATTTTTTATTTTTATTTTTTTAATTTTGTGGGTATAGTGAATATTTATTATTGTAAATGTAAGAGTCGAAAATTTTTATTCGAATAAATAATTAATTTATGGTTCGATAAAGTACCTCCTTTGACTAAACTAAAAAACATTATTTTTTAAGGGAATACGTGGGAATTTTCGAGAAAAAAAAATTCCCATTTTTATCTGAAAAACCTTGAATAAATCGTATTTTGTATGAATTTTTTACTCTTTTCTAGATTTTTTTGTGTTAAAAAAGGATAAAAGAAAATTCATATGCTTCAATTCTATATAAGAGTAATTTTATGGCAAATAGCTTTATATTAGCAGAAAGAAAAAAATTAGATGTAGCCATGTCTATTGGTTTTAAAAAACATATACAATTGAGCTGAAAAGTTATGTAAGAGATTTTAGGTGAAGTCATATAGGGAGAAGCTTTACAAAAAATTTTAGGAGAAATGCGAAAGAGGTTTAGGGAATGAGATAAATACTAAAATTTATATGTTGTTTATTTGCCTTTCTTTTTTTTCATTCCCTTTATAACTCTTTATCTATTTAACTGGTAAATTGTTAGCGCTTATATATGTATATATTATCTAACTTCTATTTTTATACTTATTTTATTAATATATGTAGTTATTTATAAAACAGCAACACAGCAGCAGCGTATACATATAAAGCTATTTATCATGTTTATAAATTTTTTTATTCTAGCTCTTTTTCTACGGACTGTATTAGCACAAGAACATTGTGCTCCTAATTGCAAACCCAATGAAAAATGTCTCAAAGTGTATGAATCAGAAGAACTTCAGCCTGGTAGCTTTCAATGTATTGACACTAATAACTATATTTATGGAAATTTTGGTAATCCACGTCAGTGTGGAGTAAAATATAAAGGTGGATGTAAATCTAGGGATGCTTTTGTCGATTTTCCATACCAATGCTGTGGTGGGGTAGCTGTATTAAGAAGTCGTGGAAATGATAAAATAGGATTGGCGTGTTATTATGGGTCAGATTATTGTATCAATGGATGTGAAGCTAGCTATAATTGTCCTGGTAATGAGTTTTGTAGTGAAGGAAAATGCGTAAATGAAAAATCCGGTGTCAATTGTGGAGATTGTGAAAATCTACCTATTAATGGAAAATGTTGTGGCAGAGGAGTATTAGATCATAATGGTGTTTGTTACTGCTCTACTGGAAGCGCATCGTGTAAAGAAGGTGGCTGTGAGTGTGTAGTTAATATGGACTGTTGCGACGATGGCCGTTGTTGTAGATCAGGAACATGTACTGAAAATGGTGGAACTTGCTCAATCTGATTTTGATAAAAATAAAATAAAATATGTAATACTGGCATGAATAATGAAATTTGTCATGTTTTAAAATCCTGATATTTTTTTTTATTTAAATTGCAGACGCAATGTTTTATTCTGAATCTCTTTTAATAATAAATACAAATTGTATTTTCCGTTTATAATGATATTGTCTGCTATATAAAAAGCATATAAGGTTATGTTGAAAAAGTATAGGCATAAAGTTGATAATACTACAAAAGAATTCAAATAGTACAGCTTTTAGAATATAACTAGTTTAGAAATTTAACAACGCTTGAATTAAAGGCAGCTCAGATGGAAATATTATTCGATGGCAAGATTATACGGCATATTTTTCTTGTAGCTATAGGTAATAATAGATTAACATTGCTAAATATTAAAGCAGAAACAAATGCTGACTGACACCTTAAATACTATTTTGGTCATAAGAAAGCCAGAGTTTACAAAAAAGATAAATTATTCTTTGTAATAGTGTAATAAGATATCCTATAAATTAATATATTATTGCTTTCCTATATATATATATATATATATATATATATATATATAATAGTAATAATCCAACAAAAATAATACTTTATTTATATATGTAATCTGAAGAAAGATTAGGATAATCTAAAACTTCAATCGTTTTGTGTGTGCCAAGTAAAAAAAATGTATTTTTTGATCTTCCATTTATTGCAATTTATTATATATTAAAAAATAAAAAGAATGAATGAACAAATAGCTATATATATATATATATATATATATATATATATATTAAAAGCTTTTACTTTTTTCTAAAGGCATATTTAAATTTGGATCAATCGTAATTAATCCATTATCCCAATCCTTTTCAAAAGCCTGGCGTACAGCCACAATTCCTTTATTATGCTGATATTCAATAAACCATTCAGGGTGATCCTTGATACGTAACATTAACCAATGGATGTAATAAAGTGTTTTTTCATAAGAATAGCGAATAGATTTTAAATTAGGTTTCACTGTCACCATTAGATTTTTACCATTGTTATCCCCACCTTGAACATGTATTAATGCCTTTGTTACTTCTCTATAGTCTCGATATAGCAAATATGTATCATTTTTCACTTTAAATAAAAAATCATCCATTTCACCATCGTTCTTTTTATTTTTTCTCTTACAACGAATTACTATTCCTTCTGATTCCCTTTGTCCTTCTGTAGCTGTAGCTGTCGTTATTTCTATTTGTTGCTTATTATTATAATTATTATTGACATGATTCTGTGCTCCTACCATCCAATCCAACATACCTGTTGTATTTAATTTCACTTGGTTTGCCAATGTTTCTACTTGATGAAATTCATGTAACGTTATAGAATCAATAATACGAAACCCATATTGCTGAGCCACTCGATGTACAATATCCATAGGTAATGTATGAAAGGAAGTTGTATTATAATTGATTCCATGTAAATAAAGTCCACTTTCTTTTTCTGAATATGGCACTACATGTTCTTCAAAGGAGTCATCACATAATTCACAAATAAGAGTAACGCGATGATCATAAATCCAAGATGCTAAAGTATGAGGCTCACAGTTAACTTGATTTAATTGTTTTAATAGCCACTGATAGCCGATACCTCCATGACTTTCTGGGTTGTTTTTAGGTTCAGGAATTGAATGTTTGGATGTGGTAATCAAATCTGTAGGTGTGGTGGCAGTGATAAAAATAATACACCCATTTTCTTTGGCGGTGATTTCATAAGGTCCTACTGTTTCACTTTTCATAGCATGCCACTATATTGCATATATAATTAAAAGGAATTAGATAGATATATGATTAATTATTGGTATTAACTATTTAACTATTTATCGATTTTATTTCACTTATATATATCTGCTATTTTACTTTTATTTTTTACCTGAGTTGCATCGGTTTCGTTAGCATTAAAAAATTTATCATAACCTCTTATTTTAACTGAATATTTGCCATTCTTATCTTGATGAGTAAATAAACCACGAGCTTGTGTTGGATATTTATTCTTTTTATATAAACTATCACGCATAGTCCAACTGACTAGTTCCAATCCATCCACCAAAAACGATTTATGACGAAGTTCTTTTTTGTTTTTCTCTTCATATTTATATAAGGCTCGAATCACTTGATCATCTCGATCTTCCCATTCTGTTTTAAATAAAGGTATATCTATAGCCATTCTATGAATTTTTATTATTATTATTAAGTTTTATGAATTGAAAAAATGAGGGTGAAAAGAAAGGAGAAAAAGGGGGAATAGTAAAAAAAAAAGTTTAAAATAAAAATATGTCGCAGTTTTTTTATACTCCGGATTTTTTTTTCGATCACTTTTTTAATAACGATTTTTTTATTTTTTAATATATATATTATTATAAATTAGCATTGTATAAGTAGTTTATTATTATTATTATTATTATTATAAATATGATATATTCATATTGAATTAGTAGGTGAATGGGAATTGGGTGGTATGATTGGATATATAGGATATGAATTTTGAGCTGGGTAATTTAAATTAGTGGCAAATGTTCTTTTTGATAATTGATCTAGAATTAAATAATAAAAATGAATACAAAATGATTCATCTATAGTTTCCTTTTTTATTATTATGATTATTTTATTTATTTATCTATATATTTTTTTTACCCATTAAACTTGGCATTGGAGGCGAAGTAGAAAGAACCGGAGAACCAAAAGAAGAAGAGGAATCATTTTGTGAACTAAAAGAAAGAGACCTTTGATGATGTGAAGGTGAATGATTAAAATCAAGAGGGGTTGATAAAGAGGATTGTGGTAAATGATGGATTGGAATATTCATATCATGATGACTATGATGATAATGAGGTTCATTTAAATTATTATTGTTATTTGAAGAAGATGGCGATAATGACAGGTTATACATGGACGAAGTTAATGGATTACTTAATTGTCGTGTCATTTTAGTCATTTCTGGTGAATATTGTTGGTGTTGGGATGGAGGTGGAGATGTTGATGGTGAGTGAAAATGATGTTGATTATTATTATTTTTCCCACCACTATTTGGAGGTGTAATATAAGCTCCTGCATGTAACTTATCCAAAGATGTTACCGATTGAGGTGGTGAAGATGATAACGCTGATATACAATATAAAATAATAAATGAAAGGATAAAAAAAAAAGATATGTATATATGCACATTAGTTTTATTATAATTATTATTATTAATTTATAGTATTTCTATATTCATTTACCTCTTCTTGCTATTTGTAGTTCTAACCTTTCTTTTGCTACATTAATTCCTTGAACTGAATGACGTTGTGGCCTTATAAAATGAGATGATGAAGAAGTAAGATGATGAGGGTGATTGATATCATTTGTTGTATGATATAAAGAAGAATGAGAAAGTTGATTTGGAGTGAAGACGGTCATGAGTTGTTCAATTCGCCTAAGTCGATCTTCAATACGATCTATAGTCTCATGATCAGGGTGTAATGAGTTATTATTAGAGGTAGCATGATTTCCCGTTGATGATGATGAAGTTGTTATAGTAGATGAATGATCTTTATTATTATTACTCATAGCCATCGAAGTGGAAGACGAGGATATTGATAATGGAGATGAAGTATTATTATGATTGGTAATACTTGACCTTTTACGACGTTCCGAATTATTGACACATACTAAATTATTAGCAGCACAAAAAGCACAAGGATTATTTCCGTCGCATTTAGTCTTTCTTCTACGACAGGTTTCACAAGCCGACCCAGAACTAAGTCTTCTCGCTGTATTAGTTACGAAAACACTTCGTGAAGATATAGTATTACTGGAGGAAGAAGTAGTTGAGGTCGAATTGGAAGTGGAAGAGGGGTCTATATTATATGTACATTCCATAGATTCATGAAGACATAAAGTACAAGGTTTTTGTCCATTACATAGCTTTTTTCTTCTTTTACAACTATCACAAGCCCGTATAGTTGAACAACGATCTACTAATGAATGTCGGCTTTGAGATAATTTTCTACTGCTTGTTGGTGACATATATAGAGATAAAAAAAAACCTGTCTGTCTTTTATCGAAGAATGAGCTATTTTTTTATTATTAGATAAATGAGCTATTAATTAAATAAACATAAATAAATATATATATAAATATATATATATATATATGTATATAACGATAAATAAATAATAATAATATTATTATTAAAAAAAATAAAATTTCTTTTTTATTATAATAAAAAAAAGGAAAAGGAAAAGGAAAAGGAAAAGAAAAGAGAATGAAAAGAGTGAGTAAAAAAAAAAGGGGGAGAAACTTTAAAAATGAAAAAATAAAAGAGTCATTTCAGGCTGTCGCCGTAGTTACACTAAACCGGATCTTGAAAAAAAAATTGGTACCAAAACCTTTTTTTAATATATATCACTTTTTAACAAGAAAAACAAATCTGTACATAATACGTAGACATAATCAATATTTATATTAAACAAGTTTTTTTTTTTTTTTTTT
>MU612516.1:0-16867 GCA_025201675.1 Cunninghamella echinulata
TCCTCCTCGAAAAAAAAAAAAAAAAGGGAACGATGACAGACAGGCAGATAATCAGACAGTCGAGGGATGAAGCCGACAGTATGTGTTATGTATCGTTCTGTTAGGTCAATTATATAAAATAGGTTTGTTTCTCCGATTTTATTTTTTATAATCTATTGTTTTTTAATTAATATGATCAAGATGATAAATAATTATAATGAATTATAAATAAATAATATAATGTAATAAAATAATGAGTCATTATATAATTAATATTGTTATTATTATTATTATTATTAGTATTATATTCCCTTTTAAATTATCGACAATATCATTATAATAATAGTATATCATCTATATAAAAGTCTCTTTTTTTTTTTCTCTTTTTCTCCTTTATATTTAAAAAAGTAATAGCCCGTTTTCTCCTAAAGTTTGATTATTCTCGTCTATTCTATTTTTTATTTTTATTTTTCGATATCCGATCCTAATTGTATTCATCCTAAACTAGTAATGTCTCACTCATAATTTCATTTTCAGTGAACCAAACGCATACAAAGGTACGCAGTTAAAAATACTATACATGTAATATACGCACCCTATTTTTTACTGATCACGATTGAAATGAATCATGGTTGATTTATTAATTTATTTTTATCTATTCTTTTTTTAAAAAAATGATAACAAGAAAAAAATATTAAAAGAGACGCACTGACTTAATTGTGTGACCTTTCTGCTGTTATGATTCTTTTGGTAACTCACGCTCGGTTAACATCCAAATAATAATTATAATCATTTATATATAATTGGGGTCAATAATCAAACATGGAAAGTTTTACAAAATAATCAAGCACCTATCAAAGCTCGAGCCATGAGAAAAAAAAAAAAAAAAAAAAAAAGAACACTCTTTTTCTAAATATATAAAAAAAAAAGAAAAAAAAAGAACACTCTTTTTCTAAATATATAAAATCATTATGACGTTGATGAAAAAAAAAAAAAACGTGGTTTTAATGTTGAAAAGTAATTGTTGTATACATTTTGTATTACCCTCTATTTTCTAAAAAAAAGATCGGTCGTTGATCGTTCATTGAAAATAAGTAAATGAATAAATAATAATAATAGAAAATAAAAATAAAAAAATGATCATCCTCGTGTTATGTATCAAAATAATAAAAGCTTGCATTTCGCGTGGTTTATTTTAAACTATCGAAAAAAAAACCTTTTTTTATTTATTTATTTATAATGTCAGATCATTTGAGTTTAATATTTTAAAAAAAACGTTCTATTCATCCAAAAAAATAAAATAAAAAAACAGCAATTTACTATTCGTCGCAAACCTCTTCCCCACACTAATCTTTTACCTAGAAACCATTTCAATACCAGCTATATTTGATCGAATTTAGTAAATTTTTTTTTTTTTTTGGTATTGTTTGTGTAGCATTAAAAACGTGCATCCATGACATCGTTTTCCCTCCCTCTCCAAAAAAAAATAAGGGCCACCTTTTTTTTTTTTTTCGGATTACCAAAGATATTTATTACTCACATAAATACCAATATAAATATGTATGTATATATGTATGTATGTATATATGCCTATTATTCTTTTCCTAATTTATAATATTATGTCATTTCCTATAAAAGAAGAAGAATAAATGAGCGCATTTTAGTGAGTGAATGATTTATTTATTTTAATTTTTTATAATAAATAAAATTATCTGATGATAGAGTGCATTCTATTAGATTGGTTAAAAACAAAATTGATCACTTGATGACTTTTTCTTTTTATTGCATGTTCTTCGCGTCTTTTTTCTTATACAACCCTCATTATATTCGTTGTGAATTGTGTGTGTATAATTTATCTTGTCGCATATATATCATCATCATGGTTCATAATGTGTAAACATGTATACTAATTTTCTGTATACTGGTAAATATTAGTTGTTGAATGATTTTCTTCTTCACTGGTAGTATATCAAAAAGTAACCATTGAAAACTGATCACGTATTGTTCTTTTTTTAATAAGAATGGTGATAAAGGAATTGAAAGAGTAAAGGTGATAGAGTAATATCATTGTTATTAAAAAGTCATCTTTACAGCTACTTTTCTTTTTCAATTATATATATTAAAAATAAACATATAAAAAGTTCCTATTCTCGTGTTTTTATTATTATTTTAAAATAATGGTGAAAAGTCCATTAAAAAGTGACACTTTTTTTTTTTTACTGTACCATTATTATTATAGCTGTTTAGAATATTATTTTATTTAATAAAGAAATCTTTATCCAACTATAATAATAATAAAATATCAAATACTAAAAAAATAATGTATAAATCAACAATTCAGAAAATAATATACAATAGAGAAAAAAGGAAAGAAAATAAAAGCAAGCCCCACCAAAAAATTTAAAAAGTGAAAACGTTTGTATAATCCAGCCAATAAAGTATCTTTAATAATACGGATTTTAAATTTTAAATTTTAAATTTTATTCTGTTGGATTTTTTTTTTTTTTTACTCTCTTTCTTTTTTTTATATTTAATATTTGTAATATATTTTTCTTTTCTTTCTTTTACTTTTGGAATTAGTTTTCCCTTGTTTATATATATAAATAAATAATTTTGTAATTATATGCGCTTTTTATACCATCCATCATATCGATCTTCATTAAAACATCATCCATTTAAAATCATACAACCGAAACAACCTTTACATATAAGCTCGGTAGGCAATTCTTCATAGTTATATATATATATATATATATATACTTGAATATGAATATATTAATTCATATTCATATGTTTTATTTTATTTTATTTATATAGTTTGAAACATTTTATACTCCAGAAAATGATATAGAAATACCGAAAGTAAGTAGAATAGTAATAATAATAATAATAATAATAATAGTAATAATACTTTATATCTTTATTAATTTATATATTCTTTGAATAGACTAATGTTATTCATCGTAAATTATCTGGTGCTCGAATGTTTATTCTGAATCGACCAGATAAATTAAATGCTTTAAACCTTGGAATGATTCGAAATATAGCACCTCAACTAAAGGTAAAGTACATATATTATATTCTATAATATACACACACACACACACACTTATATATATATATATACTAATTGGATATAACGTATTAATAAAAAAAACCATATATATTGTAAAAGGCATGGGATGTATCAAAACTAGCCAAAGTGATTATAATGAAAGGTATTAATGAAGGAAAATTCAGTGTAGGGGATGATGTATTAGGTAATAATAATTTTTTGTTGTTTATTTTTTATAAAAAAAAGAAACTAAAATCATTCATCTCACATGATATTTATATAATATCTATTTTAAATTAGAAATCGTTCAAAAAGTAAATTCAAAGGATCCCGATGCATTATATTATTTTCAAGAAAAATCAGCTCTAATACAAATGATATCAACTTTATCAACACCTTATGTTTCGATTCTAGATGGATATGCTTGTAAATAAATAAATACAAATAAACATAAAAAGCGCATATAGGTTTGGAAAAAAAAAAAAATGTTATTTACCTAGAGAACTTTTTTTTTTCTTTTTTCTTATTTTTAATAATGATTTATGGATATTTTAGTGGGTGGTGCTCTTGGATTATTTGCTCATGGACCTTTTAGAATTGCCACAGAAAAAACCATCTTTGCTATGCCTGAACCAACACTTGGTGTATTATTTAATGCTGGATCAAGTTTTTATTTACCTAAATTGGATGGGGAAATTGGTACTTATTTAGCACTTACAGGGACTCGATTAGAAGGATTAGATACTTTGTAAGTTTTATTATTATTATTTTGATTTCAATAACGATTATATATATTCCTTGGATTACTCATCTATAGTATTTTTCTTTTTTTAATAGTTATTCAGGTATTGCTACACATTATGTACCTTCATCACGATTATCAGCTTTAGAAGATAGATTAATTGATTTAGAAACCTCTGAACATGATATTATTCAAAAAGTACTTGAAAAATTTGTTGATCCACTTCCCACAAAACGAATTGGATTTCAGCAAAATATACGTGAATCTATTGATAGGTATTTAATAATATGTATAGAGATATTTAATAGGATGGAAAATGAGAATGATGATTAAATGAAGTTTTTATTATTATTATTATTATTATATAGATGTTTTAAATACAACACCATTGAAGAAATCATACATGCATTAGATAGTGAGAAACAAACTTCATGGACACGTGAAACCAAGCATAAATTATTATCCATGTCTCCAACAAGTCTACGAGTCACCTTAAAAACATTAAGAAAAAGTAAATCTATATCACTTATTGATTGTTTGAAATTGGAATTTGATTTGATTCAAAAATTTTTGGTAAGAATTATATATATATGTATACCTACATAAATTATTGATTATAACTGATAAAAGGAAATAGAATATTAATTATCAACAATATTTTTATTATTCTTTTTGTCTTTAATAGGTAACAAAAGATTTTCATGAAGGTGTTGAAGGAATATTATTAAATAAACCAAGAAGAAAACCACAATGGGATCCATCCACATTAAATGATATTACCGATGATGATATTGAACGATTGTATTTTACTTCCCCTTCACCTAATCCATTATCTTTACCTTCCTCCATGGATTTATATAAATATCCTTATGCCCGCTACGCCTTACCAACAGAAGAAGATGTCCGTATCGCTATCACTGGTGATGACGATGATAATAATAATAACAAGGATAAAAACAACGACGTGGAATCAGTAAATAATCGGTTATTAACTGCACAGGATGTGGTCAATTGGTTTGAAAAGGGTCATAAAGGAAAAATAGGTGTTAGAGAAAAAGTATTGGATATTTTAGAACGTAAAACTTTTATAAATAGTAAACAAGAATTAGAATGGAAATCATCATAAACGAAAGAAAGAAATAACTCTATTATCCGATTTATATATTTACAAATATACATATAATACTCTCTGTACTTTTTTTTTATATATTTTAATTATTCTATTTTTTTATTTATTTTTGTATAATATTAAGAAATAAACTTGTATTGCCGAATGTCATAGAATTATAATTTAGTAAAAAATAAACAAATGTGGGGGAAAAAAAATGCTTAATATTATTGATCTGTTTTTATTATTTGAAGGGTTTTACTCTTTTTTTTTTTTTTTTTTTTCAATTCAGAAGTAAATAAAAAACAAATCCAATTGTTCATACTTGGGAGCTCTACGGAGTGATCGATTTCTAAATATGGTAAAGCTTCAATTTTGAATTGTTCCTTTACTACATTTTCCGCATAAAATAAAAATCCATGTTCATTTATATCCATAAATAAAGATTCCATCGGTTTGAAATTCTAACGGATGTCTTGTATCATCATTTCACATATCAAGTATAATTCCCAGACGACGATGAAGAATATTCATGGGTCCATTCAAAGATTAACTACTGGATTATTTGACTGTGTACATAGATCAAAAAAAAAAAATAAATAGTAGATATGGAATTTTAGAATGATTATGCTATACATGCATTATGAGGTCGTTTGGAATTTATAAAAGAAAATCAGCACTACATATAGCTTTTTTTTTCTTTGTAAATTCTCTAATGCCTATCTAACAGTACCTTGGATAAAATATAAAATATATATTATAAGGTAGAAAGAATAAATAAAGTGATGAAAAATTAAATAAGAATTTGACAAGTCGAAAAAAAAAAATCTAGCATTATTTAACATTTCTTATAGTGAAAGCTAATTATTTTATAAGTTTTTTTATCGCATTTTCAAGAAAGTATATATACTTGAATTAATATAAATAGGTTACTAACCTTATAGTTATTTTTCTTTATTTATTATTCCTTATGATACCTACACTATGAGCCAGTACACCTACCCTATTCTTATTTTTATAATTACTTATTTCCAGATAATAGGATATGTCTTCCAGTCTTTGTACCAGTTCTCTACCTATTACTGATTTTAACAAGTTGCAACGAGTTTCAATACAATTGTATACTATCTTGCAAGTAAAAATTTTTATATTATTATTATTATTACCCCTACTCTATGTTGTTACTTTAATTATAGTTTAACGAGGTGAATTAGGATTCCAACAATAATCTATTACTCTTATCTATTTATGTTTTATCTTTCTAGTTTGCCTTCTTGCTACGTAAAAAAATGAATGTATTAAAAAATAAACGAGTAAATTAAATAAAAAATCAAATGGCTTCGATTATATATTATAAATAAAAAAAATAGCTTATTTACATATAATTACTATGGAAAAAAAAAATCAATAAAATAGCGCTGTTATTGCATAAAAAAAATTGAGACTGATCGGAGTTTACTTTTTAAAAAAAATAAATAAAAAAATAAAATTTTAAACTTTCTTTTTTTATTATCTATATGTATATTATTGATCAATATTTTTATGGAAACCCATTATCAAGTACTTAATGTATCTTGTGATGCATCTTTTTCTGAAATAAAGCAACGATTCCAACAATTAATTATTGAAGTAAATATACATATATATAGTATTACTGTTATTACTGTTATTATTATTATTATTATTATTATAAAGCTGAATAAGATCAAACTAATTAATCTTTCCATTTGTTTATATATATTTATATTATATTAGCATCACCCTGATAAACAAAATCTATTATTAAAAGATAAAGACGAAGATCGAGCTCAACATATATTACAAGCATGGAATGTATTAAGGAATGAAGAAAAACGTAGAGCTTACGATATTGAACTTCAGAGTAAGCTAAATGATAATAAAAATAATAATATACATATATAAAAATATGTGTGTATTTAAAAATAATAGTAGCAGTAGCAGTAATAACCATGATTTTTATTTTATATTTTTATTTTATCTTATACAGTTAAAACCCAAAAAGAAACAATAACAATCAATGATGAAATAGATTTAGATGATATGGAATATAATGAAGAATCAGCTAGCTATTCACTGAAATGTCGATGTTCTGGTATTTATTGTATAACCGAAGAAGAATTAGAAGATGGAATAGATGTTATTGGATGTGATAATTGTTCATTAAAAATTCGGGTCATCTATGATGTAGTTGATGATGATGATGATCTGTAATGCTTGGATTAAATTATAATATTCTCACAAGTGTTAACTATTTTTAGATATAAATATAAAAAAAATATTGTGTATATTATGTTTCAATTCTCTTTAAAAGTAATTTTTTCTCTCCCACCCTCTTTACTCTTCCCCTTTAAAAAGTATATAATCGCCGTTTTAACTCATTTAAAACCAATATATATTTTTTTTTTTACCCACAAAAAGGTACGCTTTTTATATTTACATCTAATTTATTCTTAATATAAAATGGTTATATTATAGATTTTCTTAAAAAAATAAAATAATTAGTAGTATAAATTTTGTCTTTTAATAACTATAATGATAATAATTTGTAAGTTTAAAATTAAAAGTTTAGAATAAAATATAAAGTTGATATAGAGTTCTACTTTCAATATAAGGGGAAAAAGTCATTGTTTTTAAATTTATGCTTTGCAATCTTGTAACCTACTGACCAATCAATTTTTAAACCCAATTCTTTCAAATTTTCAATTTAATAACTTTTTTTTAAAAAAAACCTCTTTTTCTTCTTTCTTTCATATTTTTTTATTAAAAATAAAAAAATAATATAAAATAATATTTATTTATAATAATGCCTACATCGCCAAGAGATATACCTAACGCAAAACCTCCTTCTAATTCATCGTCACCAAAGAGCAATTCGCTTTATGGTGACTCACCAACTAATTTCACAAGTCCACGCTTATCTCGTAGATCTATAGATATGGAGAACTTTCATTTCGTTCCTCCTAAGCTGTAAGAGATTACTTAATATTATTATCATTAGCAACGGTTTTTTATTTATTTTAAAGCTAATATCTTTTTTTTTCTTCCTTTTATCATTATTATTAATTAGACAAAAAGGTGTAAACGATGTATTTGCTAGTAGTCCACCAAGAAAACCTTTTTCCTATAATGAAGTTTCAACAACTTTTGGGAATAAAACTGACTTTACAATAAACCAAAGCTATGATCCTAGATCTTTATTAAAAGCCGTAAGTCCTCTTATCAAGTCTCGTAGTGGTAGTGTTTTGACAAGAAATACAATTTTAAAAATGGATCATTTTTCAAGTGGTAACATAAACATATAAACATATATATATTAAACCCCAACTGATATATCTCATGACATACATCAAAAATAAACTAAATAATTAATCGATGTCATTTTTTATCTCTTTCTTTTATTTATATGTATATATTATCATCCTCCAACCACGCTCTCCCTTTATATTGATAATGACTTGAATGTGATAATATTAAAATAGGCACTAATACAAAATTAGAATTTCATCTTGAAGGTGCACCAAATTTTAGAAGTACTCCATTAAATACTTATGGATCAGCTCAACCCACTGTAAGTTGTAATTTTTTTTTTTATTGGATTTATAAATAATAATAATAGTTAGGATTATAAATATCTTATTTATCTATATATTCAAATTAGGTAATCGGGTTATCAACTATTTTATCAATTCTAAATTGTCATCCAAAACAATCAAGTAAAACATCATGCACATGGTAAAGCAAAAGAAGATAGGACGTGTATAAAAATATAAACTTATATGTATTTATTGTAATCTATTACTCATCCATTTTTTATTATTAAATTAACATTAGGTTTTCTACAAGAGAAGAACCTTTAGGTACATTATAATAATCTTCATTTATACTCATTATATAGCAATATACGTGCTATTACATTATTCATTCATTCTTTTATTTATTTAAAAAAATTATATCTATATAGTATATCTTAATGGATGTCCTTATGTATTACGAGAATATGCCAATCCAATGCAAAATATGAACTTATTTTTGGGTATAAAATCAACACGGTTGGAAAAAGTCGAACAAAGATTAAAAGCTGATGTAATTAAAGAAGCAAACATAATGGGTGGTTTATTATTAGTACACCAAGAACTTTGTAAGTCAAACAAAAAAAAAAAATAAAAAAAAATAAAAAAAAGGAAAAATATTCTCACGATTTGTACAAATAAAAAATGAATATACCAAGTATTTACTTATCCTTTTCTTCTACTTTCATTATAGCTGACGGAACCATAGTACCATGCTATTTAGCTGCAGATAAAGTTCAAACTCCAAGTGAAGGTAAATACTAAAATGAATACCTTTTGTCATACTGTTTTTTATTATTATTTTACTTAAAATATATATATTAAAAATGATTGGTACACCTGATATCACGTTTATTTATTAATATACATTTAAATATTTATTATTATTATTATTATTCTATATAGTGTTCCAAGAATTCATACAACAAGGATATCGTGTTAAATACTTTCGTATACCAATTTCTCCTGATCAAGCACCTGAAGATAACTATTTTGATGAATATATTAGGGTTATTCGGACTTTAGAACCTACGGATCCCCTTATCTTTAATTGTGGAATTGGAAATGTTCGCAGTAAGTTTAATTTTCCATAAATAGCGACGTATCTTATCAAAAAATAAATATAAACTTATCTAACTTTTTTTTTTATCTTTATCTAAAACTTTATTATTACCGCTTTCTTTTTTTTAGCAACTGTTGGTATTATTATTGCTCAAATCATTAGACGTACACAATTAATTGAACGCAGTTATCCTGACCCTTTTATTATCCCTGGTTATGAATATCAATCAACTAACAATTCTAAGTCAGATGGTTTCATGTCTATAGAAATGAATAATTCAAGGACAAAACTTCAAGAAACTTTATTAAAATTAGTGTATGTTTTGGAACAAGGTAAATATCGTTAATATATATACATATAACATAAATACTTGTAGAATAATGGATGGACAATAGGCTTATTATTTTATTTTTATTTTGTTTATATTTATTTAATAATCATATAGCCTTGGATTCAAAAATGTCAACACAATCAGCTATTGAATGGGTGATAGAGCGTGGAAATAATATGGATAATTTGATGGATGCCATCAAGGGTAATTATCAATCAGTAACGGCTTTAACTTCTGTTTTAGAATCTGGTGTATTTAGTAAATGCATTTTGGATGAAATGATTGATCAATGTAAGCAAATAAAAATAATTATAAAATAAAAGGACTAATATCAATATGGACGTATGTATTAAAGAAAATATTAAATGAAGCTTTTATTAATTTTTTTACTTTTTTATTTTTTTTTAATTAATAATATTAGCTGATGCCATAGTAAATTTACGTGAAATAATATTAATTAATCGTATCAAATACAACAACACAAGATCATCTGGTTCTGATATTGGTGGTGGATATGATAACAATAAATATTTAGAAAAAGCATCTAATGCTCTTCAAAGATATTACTTTTTATTATGTTTTTCGGCTTATGTCAATGAAAGTCCTGATACTCAATTTGAAACTCGGTTCTCTTCTTGGATTAAGGCACGTTCTGAACTTTGGTCTATGCTTCAAAATATGCGACGCAAAGGTCCTAAGCTTTATTATTTTAGACCTATTGAAGAATTACAGCCTACCCAAATGAACCCCATCGGTTCTCGTTTATCATCCTTATCCCATACCAGATATCATGATGGTGGTGGTATGTTTAATATGATTGGTGCTGGCTCACAACAAGGTGAAGGTGTTGTTGGTGAAATTGAAAGTATGATCATTCAGGTAAAATATATAATAATTAGTAAAATAATAAATAAAAGGTTAAATACACTTAAGTAGAAATTATTTATCTTTTTTCCTAAATTATATATAGTCTCGTAAAGGTGCTGTTTTTACTGCTCAAACTATATTGAAAGTAGATTTTTGGTACTATCATTACTTGGATAGTGAAAGGCAACAACATACAGTTATTCATTCAAAATCACCAAGATGGCAAATTGATAATAGAAATCAGCAAACTCATCATGCATTTTACATTGAAGGTGCTTCAAACTTCCGTAGAATCGACAACACTCATATGTAAAAAATAAATAAATAAATAAAAAGAAAATTATAAATTAATGTAAAAATGTAAATTAATAATAAATATATCAATATTCTTTTTTCTTTCCTTTTTTTTACATCTAAATTAGTTATGCTACCGCTCAGCCTACTGTAGTTGGCCTTCGTCAAGTAATCCGACAGCTATTAACCGATAAACCGCACAATGAACGTATACTATGGATCAATTTACGCGAAGAGCCAATTATTTATATCAATGGTATTCCTTATGTGTTAAGAGATCGATATTATACTCTTCGTAATATTCGTGCTTATAAAGGTATAACAGGTGCAAGATTAGAACAGTTAGAAGAAAGATTGAAAGAAGATATTATTGAAGAAATTAATAACTGTGATGGAAGATTACTTCTTCATGGGGAAAATCGTGATGGTCAAGTCTTTGCTCAATGGGAAGAAGTATCAATTGATTCTGTATTAACTGCCCATGAAGTGATGGAATCCATAGCCTGGGAAGTGGCTCAAGATTTAGAATTACTTAATGATTTACAATCTATTTTAAATTATCATCGTATTCCTATTACCGCTGAAAAAATTCCTAGTTGTGAAGATTTTGATGAATTACGAAGTGTTATTGCTGGTGTGGACCTTGGAAAAACTGCTATTGTCATGTAAGTTTATAATATAATAAAAATAGATTGATATTTTATTGATGATAAAAGAACTTGCCTATTTATTATTATTATTATTTTCATTATCCATATTTATTTATTTACTTAAAAAAATAGGAATTGTCAAATTGGGTTTGCAAGAAGTACAACAGGTAAAAAAAAAAAAGGAAAAAATGAATTCCACAACGTGAAACTTAAAATCAAAAAATTAATTTTTATCTTTTTTTTATACTATATTATTTATATTCAACTGTAAAAAAATAGGTACTGTTATTGCTACTTTGCTTACCAGATGGTTACAAAACCAAACATCTTCTACAATATTAAATAAACAACCTCCAACACGCCGTCGCGATTACCAAATTATCAACAGTTTATTAAGAGTGATCAAACATGGGTTAGAAAATAAAAGAATTGTAGATGATACATTAGATCAATGTGGATTAATTATGAACCTTCGTGATGCTATTGAAGAAGCGCGTGTACATGCTGAACAAGAAATGGATCCAGTTAAACGTAAACAACAAATCAAACGCGGTGCTGTAGCCCTTGAAAGATACTACATGTTGATTTGTTTCCAAGTTTATTTGGATTCCACCTCACCTGACCTTATGCATGAAACAGAATCATTTGGTCATTATATGAAACGTCATGCTGAATTGTTTACCATTCTAAAAGAACTTCAAACAAATGATAATGCTATGGAGTTCATTGTACCAGTTGAACAAGATGTGTCCTTATCTAATTCTATTTATGATAATGCTTCTTTAACCAATCAAGGCGATGGTGTAGCTTTAACAAGCGAAGTTTTACGTGTGGTAAATAATCGACATGGCCAAGTCTTGGCACAACAAACCATTTTAAAACACGATGCTTTCCCTGGATGTCAAAAAATGAGTTTACGTGAAAAAATTGCTGGGGCTTATAATTTTAGAAGAATTCCTATCAATCAAATGAAGCAGGTCATGGTAAAAGACATGGAAGCGGCAAATGATTCAACAAGTAGTATAAGTGGATTAGCTATTGATATGGATATATTACAGTATACAATGAATTCAAATAGAGATACACATCCAAATCCTGAACTTGAAGCACTCCTTCAACAACAACAACCTCCCTTTATATGTGGAAGTGCCATGCCAAATGATATAAGATCCTTATTAGCTAGTGTTGGCGCTGGCCCAGGTGGAAAAAGGAAGGTATTATGGACTTGTTTACGTGAAGAACCTGTATTATATATCAATAAACGCCCTTATGTATTGCGATTACAAAACAACCCTCTTCGTAATCTTGAAACAACAGGTATAGCTAAAGAACGTGTGGAACATATGGAACGAATTATGCTTAAAGATACTTTAGAAGAATTGAAACTGTATAATGGACGACTTTTATTACATGATGAAGAAACAGCAGAAAAAGGTGGATTTCTTTTAGTGGTAAATAATAATAATAGTAATTATCAAAAAAAAAAAAAAAGTTGGATAAAAGACGGATGTTGGATATAAATACAAGTAGGGGTTAAGAAAAGATAAATTTAAAAATAATAATAAAATAGGCATGTATATTAGGGGTGTTTATAAACTAATCCCAATATATTTATATATATATATATATATTTGATCAGCCAACGTGGGAAACTGTATCAGTAGAAAATGTACAAACACCTGATCAAGCATTTCAATCCATTATTGATGAGGGTTATCAAGTGGATTATCTTAGAATACCAATGTAAGAACCTTATTTTAATTGATAATAATAAAAGGGACATACAATTATAGTTATATATATATATATATATATATTCCCATTAATATATATATACTTTTTATTTTTATTTTATTAATCATTCTTAGTACTGATGAACAAGCACCTATTCCAGATGTTTTCGATCAACTTATTGACCGATTTAGGATTGTAGATGATAATACAGACATGTTTTTCAATTGCCAAATGGGCCGTGGACGTACTACAACCGGAATGGTAACAGCCTTCTTAATGACAATGATCCTCAAAAATGATAATATATTGGATATGACTAGATCTTATATGGTGGAATCCGTTAATATCGGTAGTAATGAACCTATAGCTAACTCATTTGATGAAGAAAATAATGATGAACGACAAAGATTACTCAATGGTGAATATCTTTCTATATTGCAATTATTGAGTGTCCTAAGTTATGGTAAATTGGCAAAGAAATTAACCGATCAGGCAGTCGATATGTGTGATCATATGCAAAATTTAAGAAAAGCTATTTATGATTTAAAACTTCGTATGGATGCTGCCGATCCAGGTTCTTCTAAATGGCAAATTGCTAGTGAAGGAGCTTCAAATTATTTAGTACGTTACTTTTATTTGATTGTCTTTGCAAATTATTTATTAGAATCAGTAGATCAAGAGAATAAAACACCATCTATCGAATATGACTCATATCATGGAGTCTCTAAAACAAGCAATGTTACTTCAGCAACTGATACTAAAAATAATGACAAAGTTACATCCACTCAGGGATCTTTTAAAACCTATTTGAAAAATCATAGAGAAATTACAAATATTTTAAAATATCAACCTAAGGAATTGTCATGAAACAGCCACTTTTTGAAAAACCATATGCTCTTGTATTAGCTCTTTATTTCATTACTCTTTTATATATATATATCGCTTTACATTATACAATAATAAAAATAAAAAAAATTAATATCAATACTAATCTTAAGTGTGACTTTTTGTGTTTTTTCTACTGTTATTTTATTTTATTTTATTATTTTAGTTATTTCAGAATTTTGACTTTGCTTTGCATAATCAACTTTTTTAGTTTGCACATCGGAATTTAAATTTTGAGCACCCAGTAATATTTTCCTTTAATTTCGCGTATTTTAACTTTTTGCGTTTTTTTCTTTTTTCTTTTGCTTTTTCTTTACTTTTTCTTCATTCTCTATCCCCATGAAGGCTGCGAATAAGAAAAAAATATTTCTTTCATTCGATTGTTATATTTGCGAAGCCAATAATTTTTCTCAAAAACAAAAACTTTTAGCTCATTTGGAAAAACATAATATCAATCTTACTCCAGCAAAAAGAGGCAAACCACCAAGAGAAGATACTATAACTGTAAAGAATATAGAAGAAGCTACAATTATTTACCATGGTTGTCCATCCTGTTACCATTACTGCAAGTCGCTTGAAGAATTGTCAGTCCATATCAAGCAACACTTTGTTGATATGGAAGACCATGATAGCGAGTAAGTTATTATGCATTTCTTTATGCGCTATACCATTAAACGGTACAAGTATTCATTTTTTTCTTTTATTATAGATATACTGAAATAGATATAAATGACAATGAACTAGTAAGGGCAATTCCAACAACTCTAGATATACCTGATTTGTTATCTGTTACACATATTACAGAAAAATATCAAAGGAACTATGAAGATGCCATCCTCTATGCGTGTCAACAACAATCTGATACTGATGAGACTAAGGCAAAAACAATGTTTATACTGGATACACTTAGACTAAAACCCTTATCTATTGTAAATAATATTGGCGAAGAGTACAATGCTCTAGCTCATCCTAATATCATTCAGAAAGCTATTTCTGAACACTCATCAATTCAAGTTACGTTACCTATGAAACGACCATATCATGAAACAGAAAACCCACTTTGCCCCAACTGTTCTCCAACCATCCCAGAGCATTTGGAATCACTATTGGCGATATCACCTTATAGTAAATTACTTCGTCAACAGCATTATATGGAAATATCCCAAGAGATATGTGAACTTTTGAACTATGATTGGACTTTTTATCCTCAAATGATGTATGCTTGTGCTCAAATGTTGGCAGGAGCTATTCTATGGAACTGCAACAATGGAGAAGCAGTAATTATCAATAATGTGGAAATATATGGCAGACGTAAAACAGTAGATGATCATCGTGAACCATTCGGAATTAAAAAGCAAGATTCTACTGCAGATACTTCATTACCTCCTCCTTTCAAAACCAAGTACTCAAATGTATGGCCTGTGACTCTTGACATCCGTGAAGGAAAAAAGTTGATGATTGGAACAGAAACATTTAATGCGTTAATCACTTCGTCCATGCGATTGGATAAACGATTAAAACCCAGTATCGGTGCCATAACAATGAACTTTACATTATTACAAAAAAAGGACTCAGAGTCATGCTCGGTATATCTTGACAAAGAATCTGTGGAAAAAGCAATGATGTTGGCAAAAAATGAACAAGCGATTTCTATTAGTAAAACCAATATTCTCTATCAGCTTCGACAACTGAATACAAAGTTTGACATGCCATCTACTTTTTACCTCTGTCGTGCTTCTGGTCCTATCACAAAATCACACATATATCAACCGTATTCACTGTTTACATTGGCTGATTTTGATAGAGGTAGAACTCCTGCTACTACAATTTTTTCTCTAATAGCCACCAGCATAATTAAACATGGCGCTGAGGCAAATCTTCCTATACAATTTGTTAAAAAGTGTAATTCTCAATGTAAAGGAAAAATATTGAGCATATTTCAAGAAATTTTAGACCTCTATGGCTCTTCTACTCAGATAACCATCTTGGGAAATAATGAATTGAATGGAAAGTTAGAAACACTTGCTGGTTTGCTTCCATCGTATATTGCTACTGCAAACAAGTCCGTTGAAAATGAAATAACCAAATTATTTGACTTACTTGACTGACTCTCTCTCTCATTCTCTCTTTTTATTATTATTATTATTATTATTTTCGCTATTAATAAGTATATTAACACTGTTATTTTTATTATTTTATTTTATTTATAAAAAGTGTAACATTACCATTATCTTTATTATTCTATTCTATTTATTACTATTATAATATTGATTTATTATTATTATTATTATTATTATTATTATTATTATTATTATTATTATTATTATTATTATTATTATTATTATTATTATTTTATTTTATTATTTTATTATTTTATTATTTTATTATTTTATTATTTTATTATTTTATTATTTTATTATTTTATTATTTTATTATTTTTATAGTTTTATTATTATTTCACTTTTATTTTTTTTATTATTAATTGCTATTATTAAAAATATAGTTTAAAATTTTCTATTTTACTCGAATAAGCGTCCAATTTATTTTTTATTCACTCTAATTCACCCAG